>PQWD01001989.1:139480-197561 GCA_019425675.1 Leucinodes orbonalis
AAGCTTTGAATTCTTCCAGGTTTTCTACGATGTTTTCCTTTCAACGTCGGATTAACGTATATATAATTTCGAAAACTGGAAAATGCATTGGTGTGTGGCGGGATTCGAACCTCCACCCTCCTAATTGAAAGCCCAAACCAATGAGTCACTGATGCTCATGATAGCAAATGAAAAATGCTATTATAGGATATTGGACGAAAAGTTAACACTATGAGTTTTAAACGTGCTGTAACGGCCAGAACATGTTTGATTATTTAGTACTGTGATCTTTGATATGGTAGGAGGTCAATCGTTTGACCAATAGAATCCTTATCTAACCAAAAACATTTATTCTTAACTCGAATTGTCACTATTTATTATCGCACAAGAATATATTCTCGATTAAGATGTAACTGTAATTTGTTTATAAATAAAAAGGAATAAAAAGTCTGTGACAAATCAAGAAATTGATGACAACACAAGTCTTTTATAAACTCAAGTTTGGTATATGCCGACAAATAATAAAAATTTTATAAAATGCCCCTGAAGGTGCCCTCAAGGGAGCATCCTCGGACCGGCATTATTCCTTTAACCCAAAAATCTAACTTTTCCTTAGTAGCACAGCGTCCATATTCTTGATTATTATAATGTAATGAAACACACGGTGGTCTGACCACCGGGTGACAGCGCGTGCCTAAGTTGACCCACTCGTGTGAAACAAAGAGGTGTCGAGAGCATGTTGATACACAGCTGCGCGGGCGCACTCGGCACCCTAACTGCAGTGGTGGTCTGCCATTACTGACTTCCCTGTGTTCAGATACACACTTCACGTTAGAGGACCTTTAAGTTGCTTATTCATATTGACAGCTTTATCGATCATTACCAAGATGAACCGTTAGTACTGGGTAGAGGATAATTAAGAATACGGTTAAAAAATAGAAAACTATTCCTTCCTGCCTACGTTTAATTTTAGTTTTTTATTAATTATTAGTTGTAGATGTAGAATGATTTGCAAAAGATATAGTGGAAGATGGACAAAACTCTTTTATAGGTATGCCTTCGTCATTGGTGTACCCATGCAATCGGTCTATCCGCTACTACCTCTTTTTCCAAGCCAAGGTCTTACTACAATATCTCCACACAACCTCTTATAGGTGTACTCCCGGTCTTCTTTATTCACCTCATCTGACGATCTTGTCTTTCGAGCCCACGTCGAAACCTATACCTGCCTCATAGCCTCCTAAAGTTCGCCTTTGTCCCCAAGAGATCGCAGTAATGAACCGGACCCACCTGAAGTACGGAGGGACTCAACATATGTAATATTTTCGGGCATCTATCCCATAATCTTGTTTCTTGTCTCATCCTTTCGTCACCTGAACGCGCTAGCCACAATGCTATCGATCCCTCCTCACTCAGAATCCAATATTAAAATACGTTTACTGCTTTAGCAAGTTGCGCACACGCAGCTGCGGCGCACGCGCTCTCAATGAAGATGCCTTTGTTTAGAGGTGGTCCAGAATTAGTGCGTTGATTACCACTTACCCACTTCCCGGTTGCCCGTGACGTTGAAGGGCACTCGGCTGCAGTGGCCCGACATTTACCGCTGTTTGTGTTGCGACAATATGTATTATAATTCATAAACAATGTACCATAAATGGGGGGTTTTGGTTTTATTTCTATAGAAAAGTCTTATTCAATCATTTGCTTTATTTCCTTCATTTCTGGTTTAGTTTTATGGCAGAATTTTTTTAGAAAATTGAGAGGCAAAAGAGCATGCGACTCACCAGTTGATGGAATGTGTCAACGCCGCCCATAGACGACGTTGTGGTTTTTAATCGAATAATTAAGAATAGCTCTGTTACGGCGTAATGCTTTAGGGGAACAGGAGGTACCACAGATTAATACACTAAAAGTGTAAATCTGTGGGAGGTACTGATGTTGCAGATTTTCTAAGTGCAGTACAAATTAGACCAAAAAAGAAAAGAGTGAAGCTACCTTAATTTACAATAAGCTAAAAAACGTGGAAATCATTTAGTTTCTCTTCTGTGATAGGGAAAAAAATTAAGGCTAAGAAAAGAAGTTTTTGCGATTTTCATCAAAACGGCAAGTTTTATCATAAAAATACTTCAGATATGAATTGTAGATCATAAAATTATCGATAAAACATTTATAAACACTTCTGCTCCTACGAGCCACATTGATAGTTTTTTCCAAACAGAGGAGAAATCGGGAACTTACCTACTACTTTTAGTTATAATTATATTTTCTCGATTTTCGGCTTATTGTAAATGTCTAAATTGAGAAGACTAAGTACATCCAAGCTGGTAAATACATCCATCACAGATGACGCGGTAACTTTTGCAGTAAATTTAACGTCGCTAAAAACTGTACCGCTTCAATAAATCAGTACAAACAAGCTTTGTGCGCAAACAGTGGTGGAGTTTGGCTGTTTATAGTACAAGTTTAGTTCCGGCCGGCTATTTATTTTGGAGCCCACGAGTAGTTTAGTGGCTAACGTGGTGCACAAACAACAATATATAAATATCCTGAGATTTGTACAGTGCCATATTTAATTAAGAAGCTTGTATTATGGGTATTTAACAACAGATAAACACACTTTTATTAAGTATCTACCTAGTAAGTATACACATTATATTATGCGGAGGGCATGATTATCTTGGCGTAAGCTTTTTTAAAATACTATAAGTTTCCGTGTGTGTGTTTGTAGGTATGTTTTTTTGTGCTTAAGTATTAATTTTGTATTTCTGAATTTTAATAAAAACGCAACGATGGTAACTTTTTGAGTTTTCTAATATTTTAAAAAAGTGGAAACTTCGCCACATTTGTTGTCATGACTCTAGTCTCACTGACTTTTCGTTTCCTATAAACCATGAATACTCGTATGTGCACAGTCTTGGAAAATAGGCCAGCTATGAAATGTATTTATGCAAGGTTTACAAAGGTACTCGTTTGGATCCATTATCGGTAGAGGCTTTAGGTCTTAAAGTCAGCTTAGCAAGGCCTTTTTTATGTAATAACCATTTCTTAGTGACGTGATAAGCACCTTGACTTTACGGTTATGTATTACCTACTTGAACTTGGCAAACGTATGATAAGCTTTATGTACGGATGACACGGATTATCACGTTTGAAGTAAGATAATATAAAAACAATTGTTGAAGCCATGTCATATACGTAAGCACGAATATTCAGTTGTTATGTGGTTAATATTCAGTTATGTTTCATCAATCCATTGAGTAGGTTTTGCATACAAGAGCAACAACCACACATCCATACCTGCATTCTAATCATATCTATCTATGAGTTAGGTATAGGTTGGAACTGACAATGATTGACAATATCCAGCTTCCAGGTCTGGAATTGAATTTGATGACTTAGAAAAAGTATTGGGTCCTGGTTTGACCTCACGCTACAATAAGGGAGGTTTGATCCCTGCCAATAATGATCATTATTGCATTCATCATAAACAGTACCGATTTGAGACCTGTAAATGCCTATTATAGGCCCTTAGCCATTTTAACCACGGGTGCCATCTAGAAAGATCCGTTTTGCATATTGTTTCAAAGTCCATGCACTAAATCACGGACTTGGGTGATTAACGAATGGTATGAACGTGATAACACCTTAATCTGGGGGCACGGCAGTGCCCCCGCCAAGTCGAGCGCGAAGCAAACACTGCCGTACCATCCTTTACAGGATCCATTTCTCCGCATTTTCAAGCCCCAATTTGAGAACCTTTGGATAATACCAGAGCGCTAAAATTTTCGTCATTTAGTAAGATATAATAACATACTTTAAATCCAAAATTTCAACTTTGTAGGTCATTTGGTTCGGATGTTAAGCGAAAGCAAAGTTTCGCATTTTATGAGTGAATTAATAATAAAGTAATCGCAGTAAGAAACCTTAGACTTGGCACGCCTTTGTCTTTGTCTTGATTTCATTACTTTTAGAGATAATCAAGCAGAAGGAGCTCCATCGAGACTTGACTAGATTTTTTACAGAATGTTTTTGGTGGGATTAAAAACAAACTTTTTCACACAATCCTAATTTTCCTTTAAATTTTCAACCGTAACACAAGACTAGCAGTTCAAAGATGAAAGCGAAAGGCCAAAATCACTCAACTAATAAAGCTTTAAACCAAAACGGTATTTTTAACAAAACAAGAGTGCGACATCATTTGACTCCAAACTCTTGCCGAGCTTGCTTGAGCTGCCGTCTTTATTGCTATGCCCCATAAAGTTGGAAGTTAAATAGAAAGATCTAGACACGACAAATGGTGCCTCCCCAGAGTGCGGGAGGTCGGGCTGATAGCATCGCCATGTCCAAAACGCCGCAGACTGATAGCAGAGAGTGGGGTTGAATTTTAATACGCGGTATCCTCGTGAATTAATAGAAAAGCCTAAACGTAATTAAAACTATTGCACACACGATGGGTCCCATCAGTATCTCTTCTGGTTTGACGGTTTAAAATTTTATATGAATTCAACTTTTATTCATAAATAAAACACGACAGCAATTATTTCAAATAAACTAAAAAATGGTGTCTATTTAATTTAAATCAACAAGAAAATTTTAAGTTATTTATGGCACAATTGTGAAATAGTTTTAGGTCTTGTTTTAGTAAGTTCGAAGTTGATTTTGAATTGATAGATCTAATTCAATCATGAAAAACCCTGAAACTATACTCATAAATCTTCTACCGAAACATAATATTAATTTGAGTATTTCAGCCAAAGATAAATGTTTTATAAAAAAAACTTAAACCATTAACACCACGAGTGGACGGAATCACGTCAACCATCAAGCGACATCAAAAAACAATTTCGCTAGACATTATCAAGTTACCCTGAAAAATGCAGGGTGGCATATCGGGTCGATACTGAACCCCCCCGCCCCGCAGGTGCGACGAGATAATCCAAGATGGCCGACCAGATAGGACGTGACGTCACAGCGCAGCCCCCCCGCCCCCCGGCGCATCCTCGAAACCTCTCGCCACCCTCCTTAGATCCTTTCAGAAATCCGCCGAGTACCGACAGCAAAGCTCAATGGCGGGCCTCTATGTAAAGGAATTCTATTTAAATATTCATATACCTAAATGTAATAAAATATTGGACTTTTTCAGGAGACCGCAATGAACTACAACTTTAAACTAAATAAATTTTAAGCTAAAAATAACAGCCACAAAATGAACCATGGAAATGAATGCAAAAAAGAAACCTAGGATTAGAAGACTGCTATGAAGACACGGAAAGAAAAAGCAACCTTTTGCTAGCTCTACAAGCTCAATTGTTCTGAGTCCAGTTCAGACTATTCTCTAACATATCCTTCCTGAATTCCATAATATTTTACCTTTCTTTTCATCTTTCTTCACTATTTTCTTCTATTCTTTTATAAATTAATATTAATAATTGAAAGACTGCGAAATACGATTATGATAGGTATATTGGTTGTCCCCTTGCAAGCCTCCAGATTCATTTCATCATTATTTGTTTATTAGAAATGAAGGAGCGATGACCTGGTAAATGTAGCAGCAGATCAATGTTTACTGATTAGCGTCGGTCGTCGTGGAAAGCTTTAAGGGATACTTTCTTTCCGCAGCATATTAAGGTGTTATGATGATGATGTTGCATTAAGGAAGGACTTGTAAATATCAGTTGTATTATCTTCTCCTCTTTTTTGTTTTTCAATATCCAAGTAAGACTATGAAACATGAGTCAGTTTATATTGGTTTGTTGCATTCATTTTCTAAATTCCGGCCTTACCAAGCCCCTACAAACATTCTCATCACCCTTTTTATCGTGTTGCAGTCATCATCATCATCATCATCATCATCAGCTCATTAAACGTCCCCACCGAGGGGCACGAGCCTACCCGTGTAGGGTGATTAGGCCTTAGTCGTCCACGCGGGCCCAGTGCGGATTGGACGACTTCACGCACAGCCTTTGAATTTCTTTCAGGCGTGCATGAAGGTTTCTCACGATGTTTTCCTTCACCGTAAGAGCGTCGGATAACGTACATATATTTTCGAAAATTTAAAAATACATTGGTACGTGTCGGGATTTGAACCTCAGCCCTTCCGGTAGAAAGGCGACAGTTCACACCACTGAGCCACCGACGCTCGTGTTGCAGTATTCTTTGTTTATTAACAAAAAGAAAATATCAGTAATATGTTGCATTGACTTTGTGAATTCTTAACATTTTTATTTCTACTTTGTCATCTATCCCTCTACTTTCATACTCTTCACTCTTCTATGTTTTTAAACATTAAAAAAAGGTTATTAATATCAGATTGGTTTATTGCATTGACTTAGATAGCTGGAACAGGCACAGGCGCGGGAAGGTGTTCAGCGTCGACGTGGAAGCCGTCAGGTCCACCGTGGTACTTGGTCACGTACAGCTTGCCGTCGTCTCCGATGAACTGGTACTGTCCATCGATCTCGAGGACGTAGCCGCCGCTGGGGCTCGGGACGAGACGGCCGCGCTCCGACACCACCGTGTCTGGAACCAAGTTTAATTGTAAGTTAACAGCGCGAAGTATATGGGTTCCAGTTGTATGAATTGGGCAAAATAGTCAAGCGTAGAACAAAACTGAATATTTTTTATCGAGAAAGAAAAATTATGTTACATACAATGATTATGGTATGCTGTTTATGAAGTTTTTGGCATACTAGCATACCAACGACCTGATTATAAAGAAATAGAGGTGTTTATAAAACAACGTCAAAAGCCGTAAGGCAGTGTCTGACACCATTTTTGGTATAATTCAGAAATTTGACTACCTTCTCGATATAAAAAGAAAACCACATTACGAGTAGCTGTGTAGAACTCTCCACTAATGCTCCAATAGTACATCAACGCTGATCCTCAAAGTGGAATCTCGTTTTATAATATAAATAATATGCTTAGACACAGTAGCCAGTTGCTTCACTATTTTTCACGAAATAACTATCTACTGCTGTTTGACGCGGATGGCCTAACAAATTCACCGAGCGATTGTGAGGTCAAAGCAATCTCAGGTTTACATAGTTAGGGTTGATATTTTTCCGTCCATCGGCTTGCCAATTTCACGGTGAAGCTGTAAACCTGATGGGGCCAACAGGGGCCAACAGCAGGAATCAGTCAGAAAGAAAAAAATCTTACTATTATTTCCCATTGTGTTATTATTTAATGCATCGAATTTTGCGTTCATATATAGGAAGCTTAACTTTTTATGAACAGTCGTTATGAAATATATGATATACTCACTCTCAGCGGTGATATAACGGAGTGCGTACTGGCCATACTCGTCATGGACCTCCTCATGCCTCAGGGCAGGCAGCTCCCGAACCTCCTGGGACGCTGGCGCGCTAAGGGCGCACACCACCATGCAGCTGAACACTACGAACTGAAGGCGTACGGTTAGTATAGTTTTACATGGTGGTAGACTCAATACTGAGTCGTCAAAGTAGGCACCACTGCAGTGCCAGATATCGTCCCGTCAAATAAGAATACTTTTGTGTTTCGGGATGAGGGCACTGTGGCTAGTGAAGTTACAGGGTATAAGAGATCTAACATCTGTTTTCTTGGTTGACGGGGTCAGTTGTTTGTCTCCTTCAATGCCGCTCTGTCATGGTCAGACGTATCACTTACCATCAGGTGAGCGTCCTGACCGTCCTGTTCACTTAGTAACATATAAAAAAATACTTCGACCGTCTGGTTAAGTGGGCTTAGATGTAGCTTCCCGAAATATTTCTGATCGGCTTTCTTGTAGGTCCATGTGAACAATTCAACTTGTTTAACGTTAGTAGGTGTATGTATAAAGAAACATTATTTTGATGATTTGTATGTTGAACAAGGAATAACATTAGCTTTATTTAAGAACGTATATTCTTGTCAACAAATTAGAATATACGCCCCAAATCTTTCTGTGGGTGTTGAAATCGGCGGATTAGGGACAAAATTTCAGCAGAGAATGAGTAAACGTGCTCTCTCATACAACTTAGGCTTAAACTATACAATAATAATAATTTAATAATAATAATATATAATTTAGCCTTGTACTGATATCTTCAAAACTAATCCACCAATCATGAAAATTATGGCAAAACCTTGGATAGTGTGAATATAGGGAAGCTGGCTCTAAGTCCAGCAGTGGACCGTCACGAGCTATTAAAATAAGACAGCTTAGGTAGTTAGGGTTAAGTAAAAGCTTTAAAAAAGGATATTAAATTTGAAAAAAACGACAGCTGAAAGGTTTCTACTGAGGACCAATATGTATTAAAAGTTTAATAATAATTGAATACTCACGAATTTCATGTTGGGTGTGTTTGTTAGACCTTCAACCACAGACACAAACTGAATGATGACAATGTGCTTACAGTTCCGATTTATATATCATTAAATCGCGTCGAAAACAAGAACTATTTAGCAAACCAGAAACCAAATGATGATAATTATTTTGAAAATATAATTAATATAATAATTAGATGTAACCACTAATGTTAGCAAGTTAAAAAGGTACTGCGAAATCTTTGTTACATTTTATTTCGTACCTACGCCAAGCTATAGTTGATAATTATATTTCGTATGTTTAATCATGATATCAGAGCAGATCATCGGTGGCTCAATAATTTCGACTGTTGCCCTCCGATCTGGAGGGTGCAGGTTCAAATCCCGCCACGTACCGATGTGTTTTCAAATTTTATCCGACACTTAGGGTGAAGGAAAATATCGTGAGGAAAACTGCGCGCACGCCTACGAAGAAATTCAAAGGTTGTCCTGGAACACCATTACACACCCTTTATGAGTGGGCTCGTGCCCCTCGGTGGGCACATTTAATGAGCTAATGAGAAATAATAATATTTTAGTTGAGTTGGAAATTTATATATGAAAAAGTGACGGTACGCCCGTACAAAACTGGGTGATGATGATGGCGAGTGACGCCTGCCATGACAGATAAAGTGAGGAGGATAAGTTCGGGAGATAACTATTTGATTGTACGAGAGTATAGATATGTTTGGTATCTTTTACCTCTTTTATACTGTAGGAGGTTGTCTTGATAGATCGCTTCTTTAGTAATAAGATCTCTTAATTGTACTGTTATGGTGAAGCAAAACATCGCGAGGAAACCTTTACATTCGCACGCCTACGAAGTGATTCAAAGGTTGCGTCTGAAGTCAGCCAAACCGCACTGGGCCCGCGTGGACGAGTACACCAAGGGTTCCGGTTTCAAACAAACATTTGTGTGTATGCATATGTCTGTTTCTATCGGTCTGAGTGTTTTCTATGTAAATAATAATAAATATCCACAGATATTCAACATACATATATATATATATATATATATTGAAACATATATATATATATATATTTTGTAAATACATACATATTATACATAGAAAACACTCAGACCAATACAAACAGACACGTGCATGCACACAAATGTTTGTACTGCCCGGAGATCCAACTCGGAACCCTTGGTGTAGTAGCCGACGTCTCAACCATTATATCAAATGGGTCGTCAACAGGCCTTAAGTATGTTTTACGTTGTAACTATCCCTTACAGGCCAAATGCTTAGTTCGGAGCTAAAAGGCGATTTGTATGTGTCTAGGGATATTTATTATTAGCTGCAAATCGCATTTGTTTTGCTGTCTGTATCAGGGGGCGGCGGGCGCTATGTGCTCTGAGCTATGTAAGGGGTTATCTCCGTAGTCGACGCTCTATCTAAATCTGTATTATCGCAACACGCCGCCGAATAATTATTATTGCATATACATCTTATACGTACACAGCGGACTGAATTAATCCAGCCTTCATAGCCATTTGCTGATCCCCCGCACTGATAGATCAATTACTAATCTCATCTTGTTAATTTAGTTTAACGCAACTACTATATAGGCTTAATTTACATATATGTTTTCATGCGAGTAGTGATTTAGCCAATAATTATAATAATTCTTTATTTCACGGATAACAATGATCCATTTATAGTTAGATTGGTTAGTAACAAAAGTGAACTTAAAATATACAAATATAATATTCAAATTTCAAAAAAGTTGGTTCAACTTAGACCTGATACATTGTTTTATCATTAAATTTAAAATATGGAGTAGTTGCACTGGCAGTGGCAAAACCAGAGTCACAAGTAAGCAACTGAACTTTGCTCCCTGTTTACTGGTTATAGATGGCATTGGTCACATACCACTATGTTTGACCACCTATGTACTCTACGTTTAAATAACAAAACATATAAAAAAGCAAACCTTAGTCTTGCAAATGTTGATGGGCGGTGCTGTCACCTTTAGGTGAAGTGGCGTAGCGCGCTAATTCTAAATCTATGGGTGAGGTAAATACGGTTCACCTCTCATATTTTTCAAGATCAAAAACCCTTGTGCTAGCTCATTACTACAGCATTAAACCTAAATCACGTCACGCAATTTCCATTGAAAAAATAACGAAAATTACGCACGTTCCACCATCATATCAGAACAATCTCAATTCATCCGGGTTCTTGTGTAAGTACGAAATGCGCAAATTATCGAAGCCAGGACCCGGCACTCGCGCGTGTCTCCTCGCCGCGATAAAGCACCCGCCACTTCGTCACGAGAGGGAAACAGGACTTCAGGACTCTTCATGGGTTCAAGTACTTAAGGGCCAAGGTACAAGGGCTGGACTGGAGTCTTATTGAAGGCAATACGAGCCAGCGCTTTATGAAACATGATGCCTTTGTTGTCTGTTTTTTTGTTGAATTTAAGGAAATAAGTTTTTAATAATATTTCACAGTTGAGATGTCAGAATACTTTGTTGTAAGGTACCTATATTATAGCCTAGTTAGTCCCTACTTTTCTTTCCAATATATGGTTTGACTAGGTTTGCCTCGTGGTTTTACCCGCGGTATAATATAATCACCCGCAGATGTGTTTATAGTTAACAAAGTAGCCTAAATTTTTCCTTATTACATCAGCTACCAGCCGAGTCATTACCCGGAACAAACAGATAGACAGACTAAAATTTAAAAAAATACATTTAGGCTATGGTCCGGTCCGTATATATTTCATGTGAATGAAGAAAAAAAATTGTTATTTCTATATTACAAAAAGACAATCCAATTTTATTATTACGTATCGGGATAGATGTATGGTTAGATATATAGATTAACTGAGTACCAAAACCCTACATTATTTGATTCCAATAAAAAAGTTTATTTACTATACAAAGGTATCAATTTATTTATTGTATTTAAGTACCTGTATTGAAATTCGAATTATTGTTCGTTACAAAAATATGCGCAATGATTCATGCATTAAGCAATCTTATTACTATGGTATTTTTTATCTATAATGGTGTATTGTGTACTAAATAAAAGAGCAATTTTTTTAATAAGAAAACACTTGTGACTATTTAAATACTTTTAATTGTACGAGGTAATTAAATGGTTACTTGGTTCAGTATACACTACAATCAGTTAAGAAAATACTAATAGGACAATTTTCAGCTATTTTTTATTTTACCAATCAAACTTGCGTGTAACTCAAATCACATATATTACTCAGTTGAAACCAAGCAATAACACACCGACCGCCATATTGGCCCGTATGAGGTTGTACGTGGCAGTAATTAGGGACGCACGGGGGGTGGGGGGTGGCCGGATCCGGAAGCGCGCCGGAGATGAAGGCGCGATACAATATCCGGTTAGACGCCATTTCCGCCGCGAGACGCGTGTGAGCCGATGCGCTCGTGATGGCGTATTGACGATTTGTGGATCGCTGCTTCTCTGATTTTCGAGTTTGTGGTATTATGTTTAGTATTTGGGGTATATATGGGTTTTGTTATCACATCTAAATTGTATCCTTTTGATGTCTTTTACACATAATGTATCATTATAGTTTACACATTCTAACTATAATAGTGAACTAAAGTCACCGATATAACTCGCCGGATCAGCAAGTTGAAGTGGCAGTGGGCTGGTCACGTATGTAGCAAAACCAATGGCCCTTGGAAGAGAAGAGTTCTAGAGTAGAGATCACGTCTTCGCAAGCGTAGCGTAGGACGCCCTACGGCCCTATGCCGATGGACCGACGACTTGCGAATGGTCGCTGGTGAAGGTTGGATGAGCAAAAGCGGAGGATTGGGCTATCTAGCGCCAAATGGGGGAGACCAACCCGTTTGTCCAGCAGTGGACTGCAACAGGTTGAAGAGATAGAGAGAGAGATAATGGCAATATGCAAGATCCATTTAAGACCATCCATAGGTACTCGTACATAAGTATTGTATTTTTTATACTTAAAATTTAATTAAGAAATATCTACAAAGGTTTAGAATCTCTCTTTAGTACATTTTAAATGCAAGGCGTCATCATCCTACAATGGCCCACTGCCAAACCCAGGCCAAAAAAAAAAAATATTTATATGTTTAAATACGTAAAAATTCAAAGCTGAAAAAGAAAGTTGGACATAAAGTGTACGTGTATTTAAAATTAATTAACTATAGTAACCAAATATTAAATTATTATCGCCAACAGATTTTAATTACCTTGTATACAGGGTAATTAAAGTATGGTTTAGGGTAGACCCAAACAATCACAAAAGTGTTTGTTGTTCTCCATTGCAATAAACACAAAGCTACATATGGCATTACATCTCCGGCAAAGGTGACGATGGAGCATCCCTATTTAACCGCACGAACAAGCCGCAACACGCCGCACAAATGTCCCCTGGTCCCAAGCGACGGCTATTACAACTGTTCCAGCTTGCGTAATGTATGTTGACAAACAATCAAAGGTTTTAACAACATTGTAACAGTCTGTGGTTATGCATAGTGTATGGAGAAGCTTTATGATCTTGCGTCAGTTTTTATGGTTAATTTTAATAAAAAGTTTCGCCCTTGACCACAGTCAGTTTGGGTGGAAGAGATGCGATTACAAGGACATAAGTTGAATAAGTTTTATAGGGACTTAATAGGACATGTTTTATTAGGTAAATAGGTGATTGGCACGTAATTGGTGCCTACCAATTTTTTAAGGGACGATTCGCAGAAGATGGAATGAAGTACATTTAAGATAAAGTTATTACCTTCAAGATATTTAATACGACAAAAAAAAATCTCACCCTATTTAACTTCTCATATTCCCTGTTAATTATTACATTCTTTATCGGAAGCGGAATTAGCGCGGCGCGTGCGTCCACAGGGAACAATAGCTTGATTGCGCGGGAAAATTTTGTTCAACTGTCATTCTGACAATCAAATGTCAAGATTTTTTTTCGTTTCCAGAATGTCTATGATACTTTAAAAACAGGAAGACTTTCATTTTGGTATTGCTTCGTATTCAGGTTATGAGGCTGTGACCTTTTGTGAAGTGTGAGGCTTTTGTGAAGCTGTAAAGGTCATCAGCGACCACAGCAAAACTCGGTAGAAAATACAGATCTTTATCGAACTTGTCAAACCGTCTTCAACTAATATCAACAGTCCATGTCATGACCACATGGGCTTACTTTGTTTTCTAAGTTTCCTTACCACTTTACCATGGTTCAAATATACCTAGGCATCTCCAATGTTAACTGATGCCAACATCTCAAGATGATAAACATGTGTACTATATCTACTACTATTGGAATCTTTTAGTCCACTCTGATTCAATGTCTGTGGTATGTGCTGATAGTGTGTGTAGTGTATCTATGAATCAGATGCGCTGCTCACACACATTTTCTTTACTTTTTTAAAATGTTTAATTTTATTTTTCTGTAAAAACGCGTTACGTTGAATTCACATCATATGACATGTTAACATGTTATACCTATATGTATTTTTCATCAAAAAGCTCTAAGATCAAACTTTCATACGATTTCATTGCTAGCTAGACAACCGCAAGACAGTACCTACCAACAAATACAAAAACCTCACACCTGACCTCGGAGTAAACAGAACTACTCCGAGCACCTGACAGATGTCGACCAGTAAAACAAAATAATAATTTACGCAGAACTGTTTTATTGTTGTATTCACATCACAATAGCGAAACTGGTTTATAAATTGACACTCATTAATAAATTCTTTCTGTACATTACTAACTTTCTGTAAGGGCATAATCAAGATAAAATAACAGTAGTTAATATTTGTAGACTTTAACGTGTTACATTAAACACCTACTTAGGTATGTAGGTATTTTTTGATATCTTTAAAATGAATATAAGGACCTCCCATACATATTAACAACGCACAAAAATAGACGGTCCGTTAATCATGGAAATTAATTAATATAGTAGTTCTTTATTCATTATCCGCTTGCACGATATTTTTAGACTTGGTACAGCTAACAACTGTATGTTAGGGGGCGGTGCATACAGGAGTTTATCATTCCTTTTATAGTTAATTAGGGTGCAATATGACTCCCAATTATATTCCCTTTAAATTAATAAGTACATTCTAAGTACAGTATAAACGTAAGGATCCACGTCCGAAAAAAACAACTTCCAGAAATAAAAATAAAATAACCCAATAAGTAGATACCAATTTCATAACTAGTTTTATAAGCACGTTGCAACTTCAGAACCTGCCAAGTACTTCGTAGGTTGTATATCATTATTAGTCAAGTTGCTGTTTTTGTTTTTGTTTTCGGTTTGTCAGTTCCTTTTCCAAAATCCAGTCAACATTGAAATGACATTTAAATTTCGTAATAATTCTAATCCAGAATTGGCAACATACTAAAAAGAGATCATTAACAAACTGGATCCCACAGCGTTAATTGCGTCAACATTCTTTCCACCCGGTCGCCTCGTTCAAACACAATTACATCTGTTATTTGAATCTAAAGAGTACATTTAATCTGTAACTAAAGTGGCACCCCAGTCACCGCGTCATCCCTAAGCTAGTTTAGTCACCCAAGCAATGGGGTTTGCACCCCTGGCAATAAAAGAATGAGCTTGGTGCGCACGAGTTGCCGGTTGCCGTCAGTTTTGCACAGGCGTTACTCAATCAATTACGTAATTGATTTGTTGATGAATTTATTTTTAAATATGATTTTTCGTTTAATCACATTTGTCAAAGAATATATTGAAACAGCTCTGTCAACAAATTTTGTCAATTTCTTGGGTATCTGATTAACTGTTTGTTCATTTTAAATCACTAGGTATCTTAAGTTAAAGGTAACATAACTAAATGTAATTCAAAAATATATATTTACTTTAACTTACAGTAAAATGAGCTGATGATGATGACAGTAAAATATCTTTAATATATATTTTTTTTCATTCGCTAATCTTAGGAACGTAGGTTGTTCCTTATATAGGTACCTAAGCGCATCGTAGGTTGGAATTAGAATATTTATTTTTGGGGGTATGGGCTATATTAGATCATGCTAATTTTCCGAGTACAAAAACGGATAAAAGATTTTCTTGCGCTTTCAATAAAACAACATGTTATTTGAGACGACGAGTTTTTGAGTCTAATTATGAAAATTCTTATTAGCAATCACTGGCCAATAAATGCATATAAACTTCGACTTAAGTATATAAAACATTAACACTGACAAGTAGGTAGAACCTTACTACCATTAGGTGATGAATTGTGTTCAAAATAAGCGTCCACTACAGAGATTTAACATCAGTAGTTTTAAATGTTTTCGCAATGAAACCCTGCAGCTTCATCGCATAAGCGCATTAGCCCAAAAGGATTACGCAAATCAATCAAAGTTCCAAACAAAGATCATAACTCCGGCGCGGCGCTGTAAACTTAAATTACTCTCTTTCCGCATTACGAGTGCGAATAATCTTCTTGACGGGCTGCGAAATTGATGGCGTCGAAAAAACGCCACCTCAAATCCTGAAGTTTTTACGTCAACCGAGTTTCACTTAGGAAAGTTTCCACATCCATTCCCAAGTTGCTCCTATACGAGAGGCTGACAAATTTTAATGAACCCGAGAGGGCTGCTAATGTCTACGTAATGGGAAAAGTTTCAGGACACCCCCCGCTTGGAGCACCGGCGTTTTTAACCGATTGTTTCACTGCCATATTCTCGGAGGCAAGAAAGTCTACTTCGTCTGTTTCACCCGTAAGGGAAATGCTGTTGGTATAGGTATGTGAGGAAGCTCGATTAAATATGGTTATATTTTCTATTACTTGAAAATAATAATAAGCGACTATCGCCAGATTCATACAAAGCTGTGTTGGTAATACTAAACTTAAAGATATTACTAGTGAAACAAATAACTTATTTATTTTATTTACATATTAATTGGATTACTAACATGAAGAACAGTATATTTAGATGTTATAACACGTCCTTAAAAACTACTAATTCTAACTATCCTCATAACAAAGTAACTACAGCATGCGAACAATACATACTATTTCATCAAATAAAACATATATAAATAGTACCATCTTTTATCTCACTTCCTATATAATTTAATTGGGTTTACTTGCTCAGCATTAAAGGTCTTTAAACCACTTAATAAAAAAAATACGTTACTAACACGTTAACTAGGTGGTAGACTCGATACTGAGTCGTCTAGGTAGGTACCACCGCAGTGCCAGATATCATCCCGTGAAATTGGAGTGTTATGCATTTTTGTGTTTCGGGCTGAGGGCACTGTAGCTAGTGAAATTACCGGATATAAGAGACTCTACATCTGTTGTCTCGGGTGACGGGCGCAGTGCGGCATTGATGGAGGATAATAACTGTCTATCAGTTGTTGGTCTCCTTTAATGCCGCTCTGGCATTTCACTTACCATCAGGTGAGCGTCCAGAGCGTCCTGCGCACTTAAAACATTAAAAAAAATTGGATATGAAAAGGCGATTTATCGCAAGTCACGTGACGCACACCCAATTTGTTGCATTAGCACATTCTGCAGTTTGTTTCCCATAGCTCACCGTAACTCAATACCCCTGGGCGCGCGACAATAAAAAGCGCAATACCGACGTGTGCCATTACAACTCTTTCGCGGCCAGTATAAATTACATTATAAATTTCAAGTTGGGTGTAATGTTCGGTGACCAGCGAAAAAATCGTATTAAGGGTCCGCGATTGTGATTTAAACGGCTCACCCCCGGCGAGGGGGCGGCCTCATCCATCATACGCTTTACATATGTTTGAATAAAGCTCGTGGGAAAAGGATTTCCTCTCAGAAGTCAATGCGGCGTTCAGTACAGGGTTGGGTGAGAACACGTTCTATTTATATGGGATAACTCCATCATCTCATCATATTAGCTCTATAGACTGTATCATACTGAAAATGCCTAAACTTTACAAACTATTTTTTTCAAAGCTAAGCTAATTCACGCAATATACACCTTATTCTAAGTTTGGCTACTATATTATGGCACACAATATATTTTTTTTATTCAGAAAATCCAACAGAATAATTGCAACTCAATCTTATAAGTGTTTGAATACAAGGCCTTTGAGTCACAATTAAAATATTTCAATCTCTAACCTCACCTGGCACTCTAATACAATCATTTTATTTCTTCTCTACAACTATCTGAATAAATCCAATACGCTAAACTGGACAGGATTGTCCCAGTATTGCCAAATATATTGTTCACCCACGATACAAATAGTGGGATTAGGGCAGTTTGGCAAACAAGGCGTCGCCGGCGTGTGCCGTCGCCCTTACCTAATGCCGTATTAATGTCTATTAGCCCGCTTTGTTCTCGAGCTGACGATTTAGCCAGATTTATTTTGCTAATGCGACATGAGACTGTTGTGCAAGCCACTTTAAATCGTGAATATTGGAGTCAATGCATTCTTCAATTGGTAATTCGCTGAATATCAGATCAGGGCTTCAATTCCACTTATTTGACGACACTTTATAATACAACTGTAAATTTGGTATTCCGGCACAACTTTAATGTTATTGGTTTAAAATGGTATTATAGAATGAGTTTAGTTCCATTCTCTCAATTAAAATCTTTCATAGATTAGAACGAGTGAAAAATTTTCTATTGAGACATTGTAACGAACACTTATGTTATCTTAAATCTGAAATTAACGGAATTGAGGCGACACTAGTAGAACTCTGCCTGAAAGAGTTGAAAAGTATATACATAACGCATGAAATTTCTTTATTAGGCGAACCTCAAATCTATTACATATAAATAAAATTTGAGTGTATGCTTGCAATACTGAAATATCAATTTTATTTCTTCATGCATATTAATAAATATACGGTACATATGCCGAAATAACAATTTTTATTTTTGTCTGTCTGTTTGTTCCGGGTAATCTCTGAAATGGCTAGTTGGATTTAGACAGGACTTTTTTGGCAGGTAGCTGATATAAAAAGGAAAAACATAGGCTTCTTTTATTTATAGAAGGTTTATAGACAACACTTTTTATTCTGGAAAAATTAAGCAAAGTCTTACCGCGTCGCGTGCGAAACGATGTGAAGTTACGTTTACTGTGGGAGAATATCTTACATCGCGAGTAATACCGCGGCGAACAGCTAGTAAAAAATAAAAATGTTCATTGTCAAGACGTCTGGTTCTGAACATGTGGTAAAAAAGCAATAAAAAAAAACGGAATAACAACACTTCTGCATGATCAGAATTCCGATCATTTTAAAGACTGCATTTTGAGGAACAGTGCAACTATGTTGTTGTGACCTCGTGTCAGCAAGGCCGATGCATATCGATTCTTGGTCAAAGCGATGAAGGATAAGGCCGTTATCAGCGCGTGTCACGGGACTCGACGCACTGTTATTTTATCTGTGACTCCACATTGTGGGTAAAACCCACATCCCTATGTGATTTTTTATATTGGATTGGATAAGCAATCAAGTAGCGCCAACATGTAATGGTCGCGACATCGACTACTAAACCAAGGGTCCGGGTTCGAACCCCGGGCATTACAAACATTTGTGTGCATAAACATATTATGTCTGTTTGTAATGGTCTGAGTGTTTCTATTTATACAATGTACGTATTTAGAATAAAATATTTATAAGTATGTTTATCAGTTGTTTCGTAGCCTGACTACAAGCTTAACTTAAAGTAGAAGAATCCCGTGATGGTAGGTGATATGGCCACCCATAGATTTAGAATTAGCGCGCTGCGCTTATAAGATACACGAAGCGTGGGAGTGAGAGGTCCTTAATCAAGTACAAAATGGCCGAGAGAAAAAGAGACAGCGAATAAAGGGTAATATCCCAAGTAACACATAAGCCAGATAAAAGTACACATTTAGTACATTTTACAGTTCAAATGTGAATATAGTTTGATTAAAGGCTTTGGGAATAGCCAAATGCTGAATAAGTTTGATTTCGGTCCTTAAAATTCTTAACGCTTAATAAATTCTGTATTTCTGTCCTCTATCTGAATAATCATAATCTGTAAAGCTATTACAAGTACAGTACTAAGCTTGAAGCGTTTGAAACAGCTTATTGCTGAATAAAGTTTTATTATACAGCTGGACATTGAATATTTGTCTACATTTATCTCTAAACAAGATAAGATTCTACGTTTACCTAATTATTCAGCTGCTGAATAAACAATATTTTTAAGTTTTTTTCAGCTTTTTTCGGTATAATAGCGATTTCAAACAAACTTATTCAAATAAAACCTCTAAAATTGTCTTGGGTAAATATAATTGTTTTTCATCAGAATAATAATAAAGAATGTTGGTTTATTTATAACTGATTTTATTTAACTTTATTTCCATATAATTTCCTATAAAAATGTAACTATTTTCTAATATGTGACCTATTATATATTCGTTTATTCAGAAGAAAATATTCAAACTACTCTTTTTCAAGCTAAAGCTTAGTAGCAATACATGTGTAAACTTTTATTCGGCATAATAAAAAAAACAATCGATCGCCATTGAAATGCTTTTAACCTTAGACTTACAAGGAATTTACTAGATTACCAAAATGCTCTATCTTACAACGACAACATGATTCATTTGATTATGTTGCGTTAAAACAAATAGTATTAAATTTTGTCACAAGTAATTTTTTTAAGTTGTATGTATGTCTGAAAAAACTATTTACTATCCGTATCTTGATTATTCACGCGGCGCATAAAAAAGATGTACCTATTATAGATAATTTACTTGCGCACTAAGATTTAACATATAGGTGACCTAGTATAACTTGTAAATCCGCCTTTACTTAATATCGATTTTATTTCATCGCCATATCATGTCATAATCACATGAAAATATTGAATCCTATAGAAAAAAAATATTTTCACAATTTGTGTGATTACTGCTTGAATAAATGTACCAAGTTGACGAAGCTGTATAACATAAGTGTTAGAGCTTAATAACAGCAATTTGACCTGTTATTCCAAAGTTATTAAGCTAATCGAAATGTTACTAAGCTCTTACTCAGATACTACTCAGCAACTACTCAGGTGTTATTCAGCCAAATTGGGGCCCTTTTTGCTTGAATAACGTCTGAGTTCCGTCTACTCAGACGTTATTCAGCCTAGTATTCAGCTTAAGCTCTTGAAAATTGCTCTTATTCAATCTTTATTCAGCTTGTTTGTGTTACTTGGGATGTTATTGTTTTTGCGAGTTAGCGGCCCATATAGCGGCCCGGTGTGTTGTCAGTGTCAGTCAAGTGTCAGTGAAAATTGTGAATATTATTGTTAAAAGTTCTATTAATTATTTAATTATTACTTTATACAATTATGGTGTCGTGTGCTCTACCTGGATGCAACGCTACTAGGCGAAATAATCCGAATTAATACACTTTCCACTGGTAAATACGATTTTATCATTGGAATTTTACGAACCATTTTTTACTTAATTTCAGCTAGAAATTGGCTTATATATATAAGTTTTCAATATAATTTTGATTCCCTTTTATATATTTGAGAATAAATAGTGTTTTTTATTTAAATTCGCGAAAGTAATGTATAAAATAGCAAATTGTTTGTTTACGCTAGTGCTTGACAAAGCGGTGACGTCATTACAATCGATAAAAAACTAAAATAGTTTTTTAGAAGAATACACAACATAAATATTGATGATTACGTCTACTTATGTAAAAATAACATTATTCATAGATACTTATGTTTTATTTACATATTGGTGAATAAATATCAATGTTTTCAGGTTTCCACATAGTTCACCATTGATGGAAAAATGGATGCGGACTTAAAATATACCAGATCAAACTCTTGATATGCTTATCTAAGAATTGAACACGTAAATGAAATGTTCAATTAAGCAAGGAAACCATACGAACACATCTCATAAAAGTGTTATATTGAGAGGGCAATAAATAAAATCATTTAAATGTATTGAGTTAGTTGAAGAGTTTGTTTGTTTGAACTCACTTATCTCAGGAACTATTGGACCTTTCAGTTTTAGATTTCTTATTAATAGATAAAGGATATACTAAAAACAATAGTAGTGGAGCAGTAAGAAAGAAAGATTAAACATTTTTCCTACATAGAGCTTTCCGCTGCGTGCGCTGTGAAAACGGTTAAAGTTTCGCAAAAGTCATGTATGAGAGTTCTAAAAAAAGACCGCGACACATGCCTTATCTTAAAAGGTTAGCTCACAATAACTTCTTAAATTTATCTAAAATAATGCATTATTTGCGAAGGTGTTTTCATAAACATAATATGAATACCTATGCAAATAAATATGTTATTTATCACGAGTATTTAATTTAAAACAAATTGCTCTTCACAGCATTTCATTTAAATGAATATCTCAGTTCCTCCGAGCTCATGAGTAATCGCAGTTATTAGCTCAAAGTAACTAAGTAGTGGCCACCATCGGTCACCGTCGTTATAAGTTGTAAACAATTGTAGGTTTGCTTATAATTCAGATTCATCAGGATTAATATACCCATGATTTTCTTGGTTTCTGTACGAAAAGAGACCGCCCGTTGATTTACATCACAATCGATAATAAGAACTTTTGGCGTGGACAACACTATTTGGAACGTACACATAGACATTCACCAACACATATATACTTCAATATTTTTGTCATGTCTCTAAGCCGCCTTTGTGTATCTTGTATATACTATATCTATGTGGCCACCCATGGAATGACACTTGTTGTGAGCCAATCCGCATTTATTATTTTCATCAATAGGAACGCCTAGAACCATGTAGGTTCCAAATTAAAAGCTTTTATGCAGATGCTTCTCGTATTGCGACTATTTATTTAAGAAAAGTTTTATTAATATGAAGAAAATTTAACGTTCGATATTTGCCTTTTTCTACAGAAAAACTTTTGTTACCATTTTGATACTTTACTATCATCATCATCATTACAACCTAGAAAGTCCACTGCTGAACGAAGGCCTCCCCTAATGATTTCCACGCGGACCGATCCCTTGCAGTTGACATCCATCTGCTACCTGCCACCTTAACCAGATCATCAGACCATCTGGTTGGGGGTCGACCTACGCTTAGTTTTCCGTTACGCGGACGCCACTCAAGAACCTTTCCGCCCCATCGGCCATCGGTTCTACGCACTATGTGCCCTGCCCACTGCCACTTCAACTTGCTTATCCTGTGGGCTATGTCGGTCACTCTAGTTCTCCTACGGATATCCGTGTTCTCTGACTTTACTATATTTGATCAAAAAATACAACAACAAGTTCCTACCTAATAAGAGCAGTTAAAGGTAATTGCAGTTGTTTCTATAATGGATAAAGTTAGGTTAATAAAAACACAAGGCCATTTTCCAAACTTATGAAGTTTTCTGTAGCGAAGGTCGTATGGTCATCTATTTTCTTCAATTTGACGGTAGATTAAACTTGTTGTTTACATTGTTTGTATTCCAAATTTAAAAAGCGTCGCCGTAAATGTCGAGCAACGCTCAATATGTCAGGGTAACTCGTGAATTTACCATAGAAATAGGACAAAAGCATGGAATCCGGGCTAAAATAGCGATTAAAAACGTATACCTGATGCTCTCACTCTTTTACACGATTTTGCGTAGGCGAAAATGAGACCGCCAACTGAACATTGTTCTCATAATTAGCAGGTCGTCACATCTGTCAGTGGACTCAATACAATGTTATGTCATTGGACTTATTCAGCATACTACTAAATTCAAAATCACATTTTGACGTGCATTCTTAAAGATTGTTAAAAACAGTTTGACACCTTGCTCACATGGCTGGATTATATTATTATCAGTGGTTTGGCGGCTCCTGATTATAAGAAAAATATTTTTGTATAATTTACGCTCAGATAGTGATTTATCTTTATGTGTGCGCGTTCCTTATGAAGTGTTTTAGGTCAAAAAAATATGTCTTGTGTTTTGACGGCTGTTATTCACATTCGGGAAGGAAAGAAAGCAGTGGTGAAAAGATTCACTTTCATTCGTGAGTTTTTGGTTAAATTTATATCAAATAAATCAGGAAATGTGTGTAAACTATAATATAAATGTTTCTTACTTATAGTTGTACTTTTCAAATAAAAGCTAAAACAGTATTTGTCTACTTTTTCTCAAAAAATCCTAATTAAATTTTCAAGGTAAACATTTCAACTAGTGATGTGGCTTTTACATATCGATAAGCTTTCCGGCGAAGCAACATCAGCAGATATATTAAGGTTTATTATAATATTACAGTTTCCCAAAGGATGAAAAGATGAAACAAGAGTGGATGAGACGAGTCGGGAGACCCTGGAACTGGAGGACCCACAGCAGGATCTGTTCTAAGCACTTGTTCACAATGAATTTTCTTCTAAAAGGAGATTAAATTTGATGCTGTACCTTCATTCAATTTGTCTGAAGCTGATTTAATTCGGTACTCTCCACCATCCGCAATAAAATACTAAACCTTATTTTATAAAGCGCACCTTATTTTATATGTCGTTTCATTGATCACTGTTGTTTATTTGCAATATTGTATTTTTAATAAACTGAAACCATAAATATTAGGTCAATTTATAATAGTGAGCATGACGTCACATATCAATAATCTCATACAAAATATATGGAAACGTTCCTTTTACGTCATTAACTGTGAACCACTTTCTTTCTCGTATTAATGACTAGCGACCTGCCCATGCTTCGCACGGGTGCAATGGTAATATTGCATATTATATAGACACGCTCCCACCTGCCCGGTCGGCCGGTACCGACGCAAACGCTACGTACCTCAATTTTTTAAACTAATTTCTACAAAAATATTCATTGAAATCGTATGCTGTAGACCTTTTCAAGACAATACTTGGTACATTATTTTGGTAAATCTTCAGCCTGCGTTTGCAACATAAACGGAAAAAATGAAATTATTTACGATATCACATTAAAAGATAACTGTATATCTCCACTATTTGATGGATCTTATTATACATATGAATCTTCCTCTTGAATCACTCTATCTATTAAAAAAACCGCATCAAAATCCGTTGCGTATTTTCAAATATTTAAGCGCACATAGGGATATAGGGACAAAAAAGCGACTTTGTTTTATACTATGCAGTGATGAATCTGTAGTAGGTGCCTAAGTAAATAAAAAATATTTTAGTTTGTTACTTGCTGCTGCGGAACCGTCGACGGGCGAGTCCGACTCGCACTTGACCATTTTTTTTTAGTAGATAGGGTGATTGAAGAGGAAGTGTATATAATATGTATGAATGTATAATAAGATCCATCAAATAGTGGAGATATACAGCTATTTTTGAGGTGTGTAATGTGATGATGCTAGGTCACTTATACCCGGTAATTTTACTAGCTACAGTACCTACATCCCGAAACACAAAAGTGCATAGCACTCTTATTTAAAGGGACGATATCTAGTACTGCGGTAGTACCTACCTAGATGACTCAGTATCGAGTCACCTAGTAAATCTGATTTTATCCTTAAGAGAAACCCCCTCCATTGACCGTTGAGTGACATAACTAGTGAACCAGTTTCGTAGTCCGTGTCAATGTCTCACCTGAGTATGTTGGTACGTGTAGGACGCATTGCTCAGACTTTTGTTTTTAAGCATTACGGAATCGTCGACATGAAGACCTGACGTAACTTGTCAAATGCCGCCCAGCCCAACTGATACATCCATCCTAGCATCCCTGACGAAGTTGTTATGGCCAAGTTGAATAGTTTGGTCTAAGGAAACATATTCTTGCACAATCTTGAGAAGGACGCCATTAAAGCTTACATAATAGTAATCCCCGTGAGAATTGAACACACGACCTCCATATCGAAAGCCTATTATATTTTAGTACCTACGCTAGAGCACATTATCAGTATTTTCAGATACCATAACTATCGATAAAATATAATAATTCATTCCCATCACTAGCAAATTCATCAATCAAATCAAGTTGTGACAACGTACCAGATAATGAAATGACTCGTGACACATGTCTCCACCCACTAAATACCTTAAGGAAAAAAGGAATGAAGATATGCAGTACAGTTGTTATTTTAGTCATCCTTCCATGTATTTATGGTTCCTAGGAATTTACAACCATATCTCATTACCCGTGTCAAGCCACAAAGCGATCTCATTACCGCCGTTTCACTTTACACTTCCTGCCTATTCGTGTGCAATCTGTAGTGTGCAAATCCGTTAATCTTATTTGGTGGTAGTAGTCGCGCACGTGGCGCCACGTGGCGCGAAATCGAACTAATCTCGGGGTCGTACGCGTCGGCGGGCAGGGCGCGTGCGCTCTCCTGATAACGCCAAGGAACGCCATTCATTCAGCCTCTTTTGTCGCGAACAATCACTTATTTATTTATGATATTTGCAGCAAACCTGCACCCTTATAAGTTAATGTGCATTTAGCTGGCTTAGCCTCAAGCTGAATAAAAAATCATAATGTTGACTGAGATTTTATATTTTAATGCTGAATAACGATTACCTATCTTCTGATTTTTGTAGTATCAATAAAGCAATGCATGTCGATATCTTAGACATTTACACTGACTGCGGGATTGGTTCACAAGTTCAAAGTCACTCAACGCGCAATGGGGCGAACTATGCTCGGGGTCTCCTCTAAAAATAAGATCAGAAATTATTTAATAAGTAAGAGAACTAAAATTACCGACATATCCCGCCAGATCAGCAAGTTAAAGTATCAGTGGACTGGTCACGTATGTCGCACAACCGATGGACGATGGAGTAGACGAGTTCTGGAGTGGAAACCGCGTCTTGTCAAGTTTAGCATAGGACGCCCTCCGGCCCGATGGACTATCGACTTGCGAAAGGTCGCTGGTGGAGGCTGGATGAGAAAAGCGTAGGGCCGGGGTATCTGGCGCAAAATGGGGGAGACCCAGCAATGGGCTGGAATAGGTTGAGAAGAGAGAGGATGTAGTACTTGCTATTGCTCTGTAACAATACTGTCACAGGATGATAACATTCTTTAACCGTGTTCCTCGGCACGAATGGGCCGGCACGATCAGAGTCATAGCACAGTTTCACCGAAAACCAGCGTGAAACACAACAAAGCTGGAAAAATGATTGACGTTGCTGGTAGCACAAAATCCCGTAGTTTACTTTACCCTCTCCGATTACAAAATTCACCAACGTTGCTTTTTGATGCTTTTGGCTGTTACCCGTGACCTCTTGGTACTTTAGTACCAAATGGTCAAGAATAGCGGTGTTACTTAACATAGATTAAGACAGTGCGGGGCCCGTAGCTGATTTGGTTAAGGGACCCCTGGTTTAAAGACTTTAAGAGTATAATCTAGCCGTTTCAAGGGAAAAAATATGATTATATGGTAGTCTAACTATATCGATTATAAATTAAACATTTACGTCTCATATTTTATTGCGGTCAGACAGATATGGTTGCGCGGGCGCCCCTGATACGCGGGGCCCGATGCATTTTATACTCTTTCTACGTGCCTAATCCGGCACTGCATAAGGTGAAACGCCTGCTCGTTTGCATTCCAATGAAATTATCATAAATCTGTGTTCTGTGTCTATCTAATATAATATTGTAATATTTGTAGCTAATATTTTAATGTCAGTGTTTTATTTAATTATAAGTGTAGTAAGCATATATTTTATTTATATTTCTCATTTATTTATTTAATATTTATTTAGTAGGTATTATATATTAATATATATGTATATACAATATTCTATTATATATTATGTATAAAACATATTTTATAAGTTTTTATGTATTTATTTACACAGAATTAAGATATTGTAACTTTGCACAATCTTGCCCGTTCATGTATTTTTTTCTGTGCCTGTGTGAGGCTGTCTGTCTGGGTAAAAGCCTAAAGAGGTAACCATCTTATGAAAAATATCGTAGATAAGAAAGAAATAATTAGGAGCGGTCCCCCAACGCGAAGTTTTTTTTTGAATTATTAATAGATTCTTAGGTACTTTAACATTAAGTTTCTTTTATTATTTTTACTTTTTAAAGGAAAATTTCTTAAGTTCTTGTGTCGGGGCTTTTTTAAATTTTTAATTTAATTTTTATTTCATACTTTTTATAGGTAGGTTAGGTTAAGTTAGATTTGAGTATATAGACAGACACGTCAAACTTATAACACCCCTGTTTACTTACTTACTATTGTAATGTACGAATCGTTTTCTTTCATTTGATACCCCACTCCTGCATATTTGTAAACAAGCGGTTTTTCATTCCCACTTTCATCCCCTATATCTTGTAAACGGCTGAACCGATTTTAATTAAACTTTGCTATTGTAATGTACGAATCATTCCCTTTCATTTGATACCCCATTCGGGCATATTTGCAAACAATCGGTTATTCATTCCCACTTAAAAACGGCTAAACCGATTTTAATAAAACATAGCTAAGAACACGCTCGATTAAATGACCTTTCAAACAAATAAAACTAAATCAAAATCGGTCCACTCGTTCGGGAGGTATGGTGCCACAGACAGACATACAGACTCACACACAGACACACAAACACGTCAAACTTATGACACCCCTCTTTTTGCGTCGGGTGTTAAAAAGCATTCAATAATGCTCGAAACTGTTTAAAGCTAACTACTGAGTTATTTAGATGTTAAGTTTAACGATGTGACCACTTTCTGTCAGGTGTCTCTCTTGCTCGTTTGCTTGCTCCCTGTAACTAAAAAAGTAACAAACATTATATCCTATAATTGTAAGGAAAGTTAGGCAATTTGAGGCAGAAAATGATTACTGTCGCAGCTGCTTCGTAATTAGGTGTAAATAATGATAGTGTTCATCATCACCATTACAGCCTAATTATGTCCACTGCTGAACGCAGGCCTCCCCCTAATGATTTCCACGCGGGCCGATCCCTAGCAGTTGACATCCATCTGCTACCCGCCACCTTAACCAGATCATCCGTCCATCTGGTTAGGGTCGGCCTACGCTTCGCTTTCCGTTACGTAGACGCCACTCGAGAACCTTTCTGCCCCATCGGCCATCGGTTCTACGCAATATGTGCCCTGCCCACTGCCACTTCAACTTGCTAATCCTCTGGCTATGTCGGTCACCCAAGTTCTCCTACGGATATCCTCGTTTCGCATTTTATCGCGTAGGGAGACTCCTAACATAGCCCTCTCCATAGCACGCTGAGCAACCTTAAGTCAATTCAAGTAGTCCTTAGTGAGCGAACTCGTTTCGCTTCCGAATGTCATAACTGGCAACACACACTGGTCGAAGACCCAGACGAAAAGATCTGCCTTAACTTCCCGAACGCTGCCCATTCTAATTGGATTCGACGAGAAACCTCCTTTTCGAAGTTGTACCTACCCATTTGGACTACCTGTCCCAGGTACATATATTCGTTTACAACTTCGAGGACAGAACTTCCAACTGATATCGGTATAGGTACGACATGGGTATTAGACATGACTTTGGTCTTGTCCATGTCCATTTTAAGACTGTTGAGAAGCTCTGTCTAGAGTTTCGAGTATAGTGCTTAAATCCTCCATGGATTCTGCCATGACTACTATATCATCGGCAAATCGAAGATGACTGATGTACTCGCCATTAACGTTAATGCCAAGTCCTTTCAATCGAGCAGCTTAAACATATCTTCCAACGCAGCTGTGAACAGTTTCGAAGATATAACGTCTCCGTGTCTCACTCCTCGCTGCAATTGGATAGGTTGTGTAAGCTCTTCATGTACACGGACTGACATAGTAGCGCTCTCGTACAGACATCTCAACACTTCGATATAGCGAAAGTCAATATGGCACCGTTTGGGGCCTGAAGCACAGCCCAAATCTCGATCGAATTAAAGGCTTCTCATTGCCCATAAATGCCAAGCATAATGACCGGTTATACTCTCTGGTCTTCTGTATAACCTGCCGCAGCGTATGTATGTGGTCTATGGTGCTGAAGCCTTTGCGGAACACGGCTTGTTCGGTGGGCTGGAAATCGTCAAACCTACGGGCGAGACGGTTCGTGTTGACTCTGGAGAACAACTTGTAAATGTTGCTCAATAGCGTGATGGGTCTATATTTCTTCAGCAAGGTTTTATCGCCTTTCTTAAGAAAAGCACCACCACGCCATTGCTCCACGCCTCTGGCGTCGCACCCTCACGGATCACGGAAGGGTCTTAAGCACTGGCGTGCCACCTGCTTTCAAAAGCTTTGCGGTAATTCCGTCTTCTCCGGGAGCCTTAATAGAAAATGTCGAATGTTTAATGTTTTGACAAAGAAAAGTAGCAATCATTTTCAACAATCGATATTGCTTTGCTAAATCCGCTAAATGACTATGAACAGGATAGTTACACTAGGGACCAAAAGTTTCTTCAGTAAAAAGTCCAAACGTAACCGTTTAGCTCAGCGTAGTTACGTGTATGATCTTAGCTATTGTATATAGTCAACTTTAAAAATGCAAGCTGTCACCTGTCAAATTACGAGCAGTCTGACGTAAAAGAATATCTGATCCAGTGTTGCCACCTTAGCCCTTTTGTGGCTAGATCTAGCACTTTTTAGAATTGGTGAACTCCTTTTTTAACGATTTAGCCCGAAAAGGGCAATATAGCTCTTTTTCACTATCTTGAAAATATTACCAAAGCATGAAGTTTTCGACATGCTAACAACTTAGCAAGTACTTTTTTGCTATTTCATCGGCCATGAAGACGTTTTTAGACGCTCTAAAAACAACGGCTTCATGACACTTCTTCAGCATGTTTAGAACAAAAAATCTTTAGATCCTCAATCTAGCTTTTTAAACTTCTCAAAAAGCCGTATTTCTAAAGCTAAGGTGGCAACACTGTGAATCACCAAATAAACATTCTTTAACCGAGATAAAACCAAATACTCTGAATAAAACACACAAATACTTTTACTATTGGTTTGTAGATATTATAACAAAAGTAACACTTTTTAAAATTAAATTAGGTGAGTAGATTATGGTTGTATTTCTAGTTACAATAAATAGTTCTGTGTAAATTGCCCCAATTTTAATGTGACTTATTTGTGCTGAATACTAATTATTTGTTAGTAAAAATAGCCATATTATTTTCCAGACGCAATGGGAGAAGAAGATGAATATGCATGTGTTAATAGAACACAACTAAAAATCAAGGATAATTCTGGCATCAAAAAGAAAAAGAAGAAGAAGGCAAATAAAGAAATTGAAAAATGTATTAAAGCTGAAGTCAAGCAAATATCTAAACAGCAATACAATCCACATGAAAATAAAACTAAAGCAGAAATAGCTTTTCAGAAGATGCAAGAAAAAATGGTATGTTGTTTTGTCTCCTATTTAATTGTAGCTTCATAATTTTGTGTAATTTCAACACCATGTAAAATATCATTTCATTTGCATAACTCCCATGAAAACTTACTATTTTAAATTTAAGGACGAGAATGTTCTAAGGATTTTTTAAGTGATATTTGGAAATTGGCTTTAAAAATATTTAAGAATTTATGTACTTAATCATTGTTCATAGTGTAATTACACAAAAAAACATTGATTTGAATCAAAATAACACATCACTTTTGCTAACAACTGGCCTTAATATCCCACCATGCAGGTCCAGTGCACGTTGGTGTGTGTTAAATTCTACTATCCTATGTAAATAAGATATCAAAACAATAGCTTAGCATACCTTCTTAAGCACAGGTGGACTCCCACACAGAAGGTGTGATTTGATGACTGACCATTGTAGTTGATGGCCAATTTACAATCATGAGCTGACACTCTAGCCACTATTGTATGAATTCATCCTTATATTAATTTATATGGAGTGTATTATTTGACTCAAAATATTTTTGTTTTACAGCAAAAACAGAGAATTCAACAAAAAGCTGAAATGACACATAAACAGCGAGTGGAAAAGTTTAACCAGCACCTAGACAGCTTGACAGAACATTTCGATATACCTAAAGTATCATGGACAAAATAAAATGCATATTTTACTTGGATTCAATATATTGTTATGATTTTATTATTAGTTTTATCTAGTTCTAGATATATCTTTCCGTTATCTTTTTCATCCCTAAAAATTAATAAGTTTGACATTGCATGATTGACTCACGTCCCTTTTAATAACTTGAATAGAGCTAAAACTTAAAACAGAGCCTTCAGTGTTCAAATATGGAACATGAATACTGCAATCACTATGTTTGTAATAGCAACATTAGCAAAGGACAATTTTAAGCAATTCTTTTATGAAATGCATAATTGTAAAAACTTCTTTATATTTTATAATTATTTTATTGTATTTGTATATAAAAAGGTATGATAAGGTGTGGTATGTATTATTATACATTCTCATTTCTCTAGGTTTATATTAATATTAAATATATGTGTAATAGTCCCTCATAGGTTACAGACCGGGAAGTTTTAACGCATTTCAATTGCCATGGAACATGGTGATTAGGATACCTTTTCCATGTCATGATTTAAGGACTACTGACAGTATGTACAATAAAGCTCTTTTTACTTTACATTTGCCTGTTGATTTTACAAAAAGATTTTTAAAATATAAATCCTATCCTCTTTTCAAAATATCCCCTGGTATAGATGGATTTTAGTGCTACGAGCATGGTTTAACCAAAAAAATTCATTTCCATTTATCTACTGATTAGTACTAATAATTATTGGAGTTTTAATATTTCTGGTAGCAATAACGGGAAAATCACTATTAGCTAAAATTCCTTTCCCGGGTCAATAAAAGATTGTATTCAGAGGGATGTAGGGTAACATTATAAGAAAAAAATGTTTCTTTTTAAAATTGTATAATTAAATATTAAGTGTATATATAAATGGACGGAATCATTGCATCAAGAAAAAGTATATATTAAGTAACATGAGATTAAGATTTTTATTATATATGTATATAGATTCAATATAAATGATATCAAAACCATAAAGTCAATAAGAAATAGTTTGATCTTTATTTTAACAAAATAAAGTTCAAAAGCTAAATAACATCTGTTTGGTTACAAACTCAACAAATAGATGTAATGGTGGTTACACAATAACTTTATATTAAAATGAAATTGCATAGGGTATACAAAAACTGGACGGCATCATTGCTTCAAGGAATGCAAAAAATTAAAATTAACTTAATATAGTTTCCTATATAATAGAATAGTCAAAAGGAATTATTTAATTAGCTTGATCAAAGACAGTAAAACAATGTTAGCATATAACTGGTCATAAGCTAAAAAAAGAGATAGCATAAGATATTCTATTACAAAGGTGTCCCTTCAATTGTATACATATAAAGTTATTCTTACAATAAATAAAATTAGTTTTTATTCAAAAACTATGTAAAATTTCTGACGTGTATTATTACTAAATATATCAATACATTTACACTGATTAAGGCACAATAAAAAATATCTACATCTTTTTAACACCGTCTAAAAACATGCTAGTTTTATCTACACAGAACTATAAAATTTCTTTAAAAATTCTGAATTCTAGTAGGTAATATTAATTATTAAGGCGAAAAAATTCATATGATTATAATCAGTTATTTCTATATCTTATTCTTTATCCTAACATGACTATAGCTACAGCATATCAGTCTACACTTGGGTACTTTCAAAATCACATCTACACAAATAAAGCTACCATGGTTAGTAGCACAACAGCAACACTAGAACTCATGGTTGTTGCTCCATTGCCCCGCCAAAACGAGTATTCAAACGTGAATATTTTGATAAAGTTTTCTTTTGTCGCCCATGGGTTGCTGCCATCGTCAAAGTGCATAGGACACTGATCACGCTCACGTTCATATTCCTCCATTTCTACGGCGACAGCTGCACCTTCCGTATAATTCCAGGATGTAACATCCTGGTTTATATCACAGTACGGCCCCAATGCTTGGGACATGAGTACCCTGAAATATAATTGTTTATTTTAGCCTACAGTAGGTACATAATATGTAACATTACTTAGAAAAAATATTATATTAACCTATTGGACAACCAAACTAAGCATTAACCTGTTGTTTAGATAAAGATACTAATATAGTTTCTTTAAATACATACATATTACACATAGAAATCACCCAGACCAATACAAACAGACATGTTTATGCACACAAATGTTTGTACTGCCCAGAGATCGAACCTGGAACCCTTAGTGTAACAGCCAACGTCGCAACCATTACACCAGATGGGTCCTATCAAATAAAAAAAAACATTATTAGCATTAAACAACAAAATTTACCTATTTAAATCAGCTCTCTGGTACACCCAACACCTGTATTTCGAGTAGGGGTCTAATTCATCGTATGTAATAAGATATGATTTTAAGTTCTCCTTCCAATAACCAATGCATTTCATACGGTAGTCGGGGTCACTGTAGATATCCACTGGACGACCCAAGTAGTCCACTGTTAAACAGTAATTTTCCTTTATTGCTATAGTTTTCTGGTCAGTGTCGCATACTGAAAAATCACTGATATTCTGTTTGCAGTACAAATTAGGACGAGGGCTCAAGGTCACACCGCCAAGTATTCGAGTCTCAAACTTCACATCTCCTTTTTGGGTGAAATTAAACTTGCCAGCTACTGGACAACGAATCGGCGTAGGGTCCTTTTTTAGGAAAATATCGTAACGCCACCTTTCTTTGTTGGGGAACTGCACCCATGAACATACTGTGTGAAAGTTGCTTTGAATCATAGCAAGACCTTTGCGATACCTGAAACAAAATCAAAAGATGTTAACGGACCACTAAAACAACTCTAAAAATATTTACAATTACAATGAGGTATATTCTTACCTTATAACATTGTGATGTTGTGGTACAAATTCAAAGCAGATGTAATCTTTTTGACAACCATCTACAGTAAGACGCGCCATCATAACTCTATTATCACGCTGCTCTCTGAAAACAGATTTAATTTTTCTTATGTTACAAAGAGCACAGGACGGTCAGGACGCTCACCTGATGGCAAATGATACGCTTGACCATGACAGTGCATCATTGATTGAGAACAATAACTGATAAAAAGTCTTTATTCTCCACCAATGCCGCACAGCGCCCGATGCCCGAGAAATAGATGTTAGGTCTCTTATACCAGATAATTTTACTAGTATTTTGGCCACATACATAGGGTAAATATCCAATCTTTTAAGCCGCATTAAAGTTAAATGGTAAATAATTAAAGACTAATGGTCTTTACTTCATAACACAGCACCGAATAAAAATGGCATATGTAGGGATTCTAATATACACTTATCTAGACTCAAGTTATCCTCACCAGCCCGATAACAAATAAAGCTTATACTACGTACTGGACCAAAATGGCTCAAAGTAATCAACTAAAGTAGTCATTAGGAAAGATCTAGTCCAGCAATCGAATGAAAGAAACAAATTACCTGCATACATATATGATTTTCCTATATCTACTCTCATCAGGGTAGTATGTTTCTATAATGTGAGTTTCATTAATGAACACATCAGCATCAATGTTGGCAGTATTTATCCATTCACCAGAGAAGTTTTGAGGCAGATGACAACCAGGCTCCACCACCTCTGCCTGAAAGTTTGAAATAGACATGAATATTAAGAAAAATAAATGTAAAATAGTTTTTAGAAATCAATAAATAGAAAATGTTACTACCTTTACGGGAGTTACCCTGTACCTTTCAGGAGACTTTTCAACAGTTTTGAGTGTGTTACACTGCGGTGTAATTGATGCTCCTATGTATAAATCATCATCACGGTTCTTCAGGAAACATCTATACCTCTCATCTTTACGCGATTCCTTTGTATTTGCGACAGCAAAGAAATGGTTTTTTTCCACAAACCAGTGACCTTCAAATAAGATTTATAATTTATTTTTTTATATCACATTAATCTGACAAAGAAAGTCCCCAAATATTATAGTATAGTAGAAATAGTCTAATTTTTATGTATTTTATTGATCAAACTATAAAAGTTTTAAAAATAAAGCAAATTTATTGCCTTTGCAAAACAGGCATAGGTTCAAGACTTAGTTTTAGGAAAAATTTAGGACTCAATTTCATAAATTCATATTTACCTAAACAANTCATATTCCTCCATTCTACGGCGACGACTGCACCTTCCGTATAATTCCAGGACGTACATCCTGGTTTTATCACAGTACGGCCCAATGCTTGGGACATGAGTACCCTGAAATATAATTGTTTATTTTAGCCTACAGTAGGTACATAATATGTAACATTACTTAGAAAAATATTATATTAACCTATTGGACAACCAAACTAAGCATACCGTTGTTAGATAAGATACTAATATAGTTTCTTAAATACATACATATTACACAGAAAATCACCAGACCAATACAAATGACATGTTTGCACACAAATGTTTGTACTGCCAGAGATCGAACTGGAACCTTAGTGTAACAGCCAACGTCGCAACCATTACACCAGATGGTCTATCAAATAAAAAAAAACTATATTAGCATTAAAAACAAATTTACCTATTTAAATCAGCTCTCTGGTACACCCAACACCTGTATTGCGAGTAGGGGTCTAATCATCGTATGTAATAAGATATTGATGTTTAAGTTCTCCTTCCAATAACCAATGCATTCATACGGTAGCGGTCACTGTAGATATCCACTGGACGACCCAAGTAGTCCACTGTTAAACAGTAATTTCCTTTATTGCTATGTTTTCTGTTCAGTGTCGCATACTGAAAATCACTGATATTCTGTTTGCAGTACAAATTAGGACGAGGGCTCAAGGTACACCGCCAAGTATTCGAGCTCCAACTTCACATCTCCTTTTTGGTGAAATTAAACTTGCCAGCACTGGACCACGAATCGGCGTAGGGTCTTTTTTAGGAAAATATCGTAACGCCACCTTTCTTTGTTGGGGAACTGCACCATGAACATACTGTGTTGAAAGTTGCTTTGATCATAGCAAGACCTTTGCGATACCTGAAACAAATCAAAAGATGTTAGGACACTAAAAACAACTCTAAAAAATATTACAATTACAATGAGGTATATTCTACTCTATAACATTGTGATGTTGTGGTACAAATTCAAAGCAGATGTAATCTTTTGACAACCATCTACAGTAAGACGCGCCATATAACTCTATTATCACGCTTGCTCTCTTTGAAAACAGATTTAATTTTCTTATGTTACAAAGAGCACAGGACGGTCAGACGCTCACCTGATGGCAAATGATACGCTTGACATGACAGTGCATCATTGTATGAGAACAATAACTGATAAAAGTCTTTATTCTCCACAATGCGCACAGCGCCCGATGCCCGAAAAAAGATGTAGGTCTCTTATACCAGATAATTTTACTAGTATTTTGGTCACATACACATAGGGTAAATATCCAATCTTTTAGCCGCATTAAAGTTAAATGGTAAAAATTAAAGACTAATGGTCTTTACTTCATAAACAGCACGAATAATGGCATATGTATGGGATTCAATATACACTTATCTGACTCAAGTTATCCTCACCAGCCCGATAACAAATAAGCTTAACTACGTACTGGACCAAAATGGCTCAAAGTAATCAACTAAAGTAGTCATTAGGAAAGATCTAGTCCAGCAATCGAATGAAAGAAACAAATTACCTGCATACATATATGATTTTCCTATATCTACTCTCATCAGGGGAGTATGTTTATAATGTGAGTTTCATTAATGAAACATCAGCATCAATGTTGGCAGTATTATCCATTCACCGAGAGTTTTGAGGCAGATGACAACCAGGCTCCACCACCCTGCCTGAAAGTTTGAAATAGACATGAATATAAGAAAAAAATGTAAAATAGTTTTTAGAAATCAATAGAATAGAAAATGTTACTACCTTTACGGAGGTTACCCTGTACCTTTCAGGAGACTTTTCAACAGTTTTGAGTGTGTTACACTGCGGTGTAATTGAGTGCTCCATGTATAAATCATCATCAGGTTCTTCAGGAAACATCTATACTCTCATCTTTACGCGATTCCTTGTATTTGCGACAGCAAGAAATGGTTTTTTTCCACAAACCAGTGACCTTCAAATAAGATTTAAATTTATTTTTTATATCACATTAATCTGACAAAGAAAGTCCCAAATATTATAGTATAGTAAAATAGTCTATTTTTATGTATTTTATTGAACTATAAAAGTTTTAAAAATAAAGCAAATTTATTGCCTTTGCAAAACAGGCAAAGTTACGAAAGTTAGACAAAGACAAGTTTTAGGAAAAATTTAGGACTCAATTATAAATTCATATTTACCTAAACAACTGTATTCAACCACGCCATCAAATGTACCAGACATGCCCGGGCAACTCCTGTATGTGATATTAAACTTTTGATTTGTAATCAAAAATTGTGTTCCAGCTGTCTGACATGACTTGATCTGAGCATCAGGATGGTTGCATTCACCAGTGAAACGGAAACCGTTTTGATATGCAAACTGCCATACTCCTTCCAGAGATGATCGACAGTTGACCTAAAAATATATGTTTTTAATTATTTCATATAGTACCATATGCAGCTGAGACCTGGACACATTGCAGGATTGGTTCACAGGTTCAAATACACTCAATGAACTTGCAAAAGGTAGCTAATGGATGCTGGATGAGAAAAGCAAAGGACTGTGATATCTGGCGCAATATGAGGGAGACCTATGTCCAGCAGTGGACAGCGATATGTTGAAAAGTGAGTTATTTCATAGGTAGGCAAATGAGTAGATAGTTCACCTTGATAGGTCACTTGCAACTACAAAGGAACAATGTGCTAACCTTTTAAAAGGGTGAGGGCAAGGAAAGACAGGGCGGAAGGGATTTGGGCCTACAATGTATTGTTTCACATGAATGAGTCTTTTTGATGACCTAGAATCACTTCATCACTTTAAACATCTGCATATGGATATATCCAACTCATACATTATTTTTATTGAGTCCGGTATCATGAATGAAATATCACCTGATATCACACAGCGTCATCTAGCCTGAAGTTAAGCGCGAAGCTTGTATTATGGTTTATAGACAACCAATAAACATACTTTTATCAATTTTTTGTATAAACATACATAATATACATATGAAATACCCAGACCAATACAAAATAAAAGTTCATGCACACAAATTTTGAAATGCCCCAAATCTGGAATTCTTGGTGTAGTAGCCAATGTCTGAACTGTTACACCAACTGGGTTATCAAATGTAATATAAGTGTCGCAAAATTGGAATGTACTTCTAGCCTCTATTGTAAAGCTGTGAGCTTCTGTGCTCTCCGGTTGCCATTAGGAGACACAGAGACCATCAGCAGTAGTTAATAAGAAAAAACACCCCTTATGTTAATTGGCAAATCAGTATAAACCCCAATTATAAAAGATAGTGATTGATGATTTGCATATGCATTATTTATGGATTTTTTAAACTTACCGGTACATAATTCTCAGAAAACAATGTTATGAGGTGTTGATCTGGATTAAGCCCCCGGCAAACCCTTTCCACTGTAGGCTCTTCATCTGGGGATAACCCCACACATGGTGTCTCTATCTTTTCCAATACATTTACAGTCCTCACAATGAGTTTTACGCAGTAATAACAATTTGTATAACGGAATACCATTGTGTAGTTCACATGATAGTCTGCTTTGATGTTAACACATACACCTCTACAAAATTGTTAAAATAATTTTTTAGATACAACAACATAAGATAAATATTTAGCGGGCATAGTTTTCAATAAAGTCTTACCTTCCAGTCATGTCACTAGCGTTAATATCTGTAATAGTTTGTTTCCATTTTCAAACGAGAACCACGTATTTCTTAAAACGATTGGTATAGTACATTCAGCAGATGTATAAGACACTGAAAATAGAAATATTTAATAAACACATGATTCTCATAGGGCGTTACCTACGGATATTATGATGTTAACCAACAATAAAAAAAACACATAAATACCTCCAATGAATGAAACAAACAGTACGGTTAAAAGGCGCACGTTACAATCCATGCTTTTAAATTGTATCTACAATTCATAAATTCATTTGAAACGATAAATTATAATTGATCAAAAATATTCGTTGTTAAAAGTTGTTAAGCTTTGTTTGACATTTAAATTGGAAAATGATTCATTCATTCTTCAAATGATTCCAATTCATTCATTCAGTCATTTCTTTTTTTTTTTAAGTAGTTATCCACCCATGCTTCGCACGGGTGCAATGGTGATATTCGTAATAGGCACGCTCCCGTCTGCCTGGTTGGCCGGTACAGCTGCAATTTTCAAATCTGTAATATCTTCAAAAATATTCATTTAAATCATATGCTGTACAGGCTTATATAGATCTGTATTTAATCAACAATGTTTAATTGGATGAAGATTAATGCTGTATTGGTTAAAATTGCTTCGAAAATTTGCTTTTATTTGACGTAAAAAGAATATGTCAAAAAATTGATATTGTGGGATATCCATAAGAAATAAATATATACCATCGCCGAGTTTTCAGTAGACCTTTTTATTGTTTATAATACTCAGTAAATCATTTTGATAAATCTTGTAGGGTTCAACCTGCGTTTGCAATGTGAGCGGAAAAAATGAGAAACCCCAAAAATAACAGCATTTCTCCACTATTTAATGGATGCTATTATACATATAAACCTTCCTCTTGAATCACTCCATTTATAAAAACGTTGTGTTGTTTTAAAGATTTAAGTGCACATAAGGACATAGGGACAAAAAAAGCAACTTTTATACTATATAATGATTCATTCCATTTGGAATAGGCTAAAATCATAGACTATACTGCCTGGTCATTGGTCATTTTTTTTTTGTTTGATTGATGAATAAATGAGTGTTGAACATGAAGATGATGAGACATGATCATAATAATGATGTATCATAAATGATATATGAATGCCCTACTAGTTCCAATAAAGATGTGGGACTTTACTGGAACCTTACGCGGACTTTTTTAAGAAAACTCAAAGTGACCGTTAAACTGTTTTGTTTGCCAACACTTGCACTTGTTTACGGACACATAATGGTAAGTCATCATCATTATCATCAGCTCATTAAACGTCCCCACCGAAGGTCACGAGCCTACCCGTAAGGGTGTTAAGGCCTTAGTCGTCCACGCGGGCCCAGTGCGGGTCGGCCGACTTCACGTACAACCTTTGAATTTGTTCGCAGGCGTGCGCGTGTTAGCCGTGTGGGGACGGCAGAACAGAATACATGTGTCCCCAGCCCTACTCCTCCCGAGGATGTCGTAGGAGCCGACTAAGGGATCTTATACCGGTTGGTGGGCAGCAGCACCATCCTGCGTACTGGTTCATACTGCGGTCACCAACCAAAAAATGTAAATATCAAGCACAATCTTGTTATGATAGCGAGAACTGCTGCCGACAAACTGCATGTGCAGTTGGGCAGATTATTACAAATGTAACTAGTGTTTAAGTATTTTATTAAATAAAAAAAGAAACCGCCTGCCCAGCGTGGTGACTACGGGCATTTACCCCCCATGAGCAGCGCCAATAAGAATCGGCCCCCAGTTTCCGCGGTCGCGGTCACGGTGGGGCGGGGTTGCGAAGAATCCCCGGGCTACGAAAGGCTGCCGAGACGCGAGATGCCATCTGCTGCTGTTGCTTCACCGGAATATTAGGCTCTCTCCAAGCGGATACGAAAACTCGTTCGCAAGGACCTCCGCTGTTTCAATACAAGGTTCATTAAGGACCTTATTGAACAAAACAGGGGGCCCAAAGTTTTACAAAACCCACTTGGGAAGAGCCATCTGATTAGGCTTAAGACAGCAGATGGGCAATTACTTGCGACTCGCCCACAAATCCTGGAAGAGGTTGAGAAATTCTATTGACGACTGTATTCATCGAGCGCTCATCAGCCACAGACCGAGGACACCCAAGATCCACGTGCCCCACGAAGGCACCATTATACGCAGGATATCCCGGATGTTGACGTTAGCGAGATTAGTGCAGCACTGGAGCAACTTAGAAATGGGAGGACCCCGGGTGATTACGGTATCACGACAAAGCTCCTAAAAGCCTATGCACAACCCGTCCTTATGGCATTAGTTGAGCTCCTTAATGCCGTCATCCACCAGGGAACTACACCGGAGGCGTGGTCCAGAAGCGTCGTCGTCTTGTTCTTCAAGAAAAGTGATAAAACTCTCTTAAGGATTATAGGCCGATAGCGCTTCTGAGCCACGTCTATAAGTTGTTTTCCAGAGTTGTAGTGAATTGTCTCGCCATAAGACTCGACGAATCCAACCACCGGAGCAGGCTGGGTTTCGAAAAGGCTACAGCACCGTAGACCACATCCATACTGTTCGGTAGCTTATACAGAAGACCGAAGAGTATAACCAGCCGCTGTGTATGGCATTCGTGGACTACGAGAAAGCCTTCGACTCCATCGAGACCTGGGCTGTTCTGGAGGCTCTGCAGCGATGCGGTATCGACTGGCGATATATCGAAATGATGAAGTGTCTCTCCAACGTAGCGACGATGACCGTTCAGATGCAAGAGCAGCAGCAAGACCCATCCAATTTCGTCGTGGTGTGAGTCAGGGAGATATTATATCCCCGGAACTGTTCACAAACACATTGGAGGATGTTTTCAAGGCCCTGGACTGCTCTGAATGAGGTGTCAACGTCAATGAAGAGTATATTTCTCATCTGCATTTTTCTGACGATATCGTCATCGTGGCAGAGTCATCGGAAGAGCTTGCTGAGATGCTGAACAGCCTAAATGAATCCTCCCGACGAGTTGGGCTTGGCATGAATTTGGACAAGACGAAAGTCATGTTCAACAATCGTGTCATGCCACAACCGATATGCGTCGATGGCGTCCGTCGGTCTCGAGATTGTGCAGGAGTATATCTACCTGGGCCAAACCATCCAACTTGGCCGGCATAACTTCGAGAGGGAGGCTAGCAGGAGGATTCAGTTGGGCTGTGCGGCATTCGGTAAGCTACGTCATGTCCTAACGTCAATTATTCCGCAATCCACCACCGCATGAAAATAGCGGAGGGCCAGGATATCTGGCGCAAAATGGGGGAGACCTATGTCCAGCAGTGGACTGCGATAAGTTGTAGAGAGTGCGTATGTTTCCTCACGCTGTTTTCCTTTACTGTAGGAGCGTCGGGTCGACGTACATACAATTTTGAAAATTCTAAACGAATTAGTACGTGGCGGGATTTGAACCTCAGCCCTCCCGGTAGGAGGGCGACAGACCACACCATTGAGCCACCGACGCTCTTTAATGGTTAGTAATTCACTATTATGAACATTCGATCAAACATAAATTTTAGTAAATAAAACAATACCGACGATATGATACTTCACTTTCCCGCCAAGCATCTCCTTAAAATTTAAAATTCTTGAAAGTAGAAAGTAGTGGAATAAACTCAAAAAAAAACAAGGTTTTTTTTTGTTTGTTTAGGTTATGTATACTGCTTCTTATAACACGAGTAATACCGTGGGGAACAGCTAGTAACTAGTTGTGTAGGTAATATTTTGCATGACGTCGACATGAATTAATAGTTTCGTAAGTTGAGTTATTTTGTAGAAGAGTTGTAAGAAGTTGGGAATGGGTAGTGGAAAATTTATTTGTAACAGCACCACTTCAAATGTACCCAAAAAAAGGACTTCTTTGTGGGAAATTGAAATTATTGTTTAATCGAATGTTAACAAGTAACAATGGTGGGTTATTAACCACTTTAACCATTAAGTATTTGCGAACAAGCGCGAGTGTTGGCCAATGAACTTGATCATCACTAATTTCGTCACTAATTTATTAAAATATTACCTTACTAATAATGAGGCAGTATTTATCATTGATCTTAGCCTAGCCCCAAATGGAAAGAACCAAGAAAAAAATAGCGACTTGCTGTCAAAATTGACAAACGCAAAAAACACTGACAGACTACCTATTAAAAATATTTCTATCGGTCTTTGAAAGCGTTTGTTTCTACAAGTAGTTTTTAATTTGGGCGAATTCTGTCGCTAAAGCCTAAATAAAAGAAGTGAACAGGTTTGGTCAAATGTGTTTTATTGTTTATTCTGAAACTAAACAATTTCATGCAAATACATGTGTTTTCGTCTGTTAAACAGAACAGTATGGGACGCCGCAAATCAAAAAGAAAGCCTCCGGCGAAGCGAAAAGCTATTGAACCTCTAGATCAACAGTTTAACTGCCCCTTTTGTAATCACGAGAAGTCATGCGAGGTGAAAATGTCAGTGATTTTTCATACCAATTTTTGCTGTCATCAATATCATGTTTCGGTATTTTATGAATACAATTTTATATTTTCAGGGATCGAGCAAGAAATACAGCTAGAATACAGTGTCGAGTCTGTCTAGAAGACTTCCAAACAACAACAAATGTTTTGTCAGAGCCCATAGATGTTTACAATGACTGGGTGGATGCTTGTGAAAGCGCTAATTAGTTTATTACATTCTAATTAAGTTTTACTATACATAAAATAATGTATAACCATTTATAATAATATAATTATAAATGTAATAAAAATCTCAAGGTTTTGTTTTGATGATGTTACATTGTTTAATTTATAATCATCTTTGTGAGGCAATAGAGAATTTTGCAATAAATATATAATTATTATATTGTCTTTGTAGATTTATGATTATTTTAATACATACTTGAACAATGAGGCTTTAACTTGTATCTATGTTGATCTCAGCATTACTTTTTTGAAGGATGCTATGCCTAAAACCATGGTATAAAATGAAGGTGGCTGTAAGCGGTCATACATAGCACAGGGTGGACACACAACAAACAATTGATGAAACTATTGTCTATGCATATGTTACTTTCGATCTAATAATTTGTTCTTAAAAACCTTAATCTGATTATTATTGAGTAATTGATACTTGTTATAATAAATATGACTGTTCCTAAGGATATAGGAGAGAATAATAATTATAAAATACTTTTGATTATCACACATTGTAGGTATCATTTTTTAGTAAAATTTATGTCCAGTGTTTGATTTTTCATCATGGCGAATTCAACAAATATACAACCAGAGAAAAGATTTCCAATCATCTGGTTAGCACACACTTGTGGGATTTAAATATCAATGGAATAATAATAATCTCAATATGTAGTTATTTTGCAAATTTCCTTCCCTTTACTTTATCTTAAAAATTAAGAGCCGCCATTCAAAATTTTTTTTTTGTGTGCGGGATATAGGGATTTTAATTTAGTTTTCTCATATTACTCAACAACTAATGCATGTGCACTATTGAAACTTTTCGCACATATTCTGTGTATCAAGACGGATCGAACGCATTTTTTTATGAGCTTATCGGTCTTTTTATATAGAGGCTACATTATTTTTTCTAATTTCTTAAAAAATCGCTATAACTTAAAATCTAGTATTTCTTCTTGTTCAAAATTCCAGCACATATTGGTACATGTAAGAGCTATTTATGCACATTTTTTCATAAACGCACATGCAATAGTTTTCGAGATATGCGATTTTGTAAAACATTACCCTAGCAGGAATATTAAAAAATTGAATATTTCAAAAACCCGAAGGCGATATATAATTTTTGGCGCTCATTCATGCACAAACATAAGCTTTCTAACGGACTGATCATTTTTTCTTTCCGATGTTTTGTTAAAAATTTTCCTGCTAGAAAAACGTTACCCTAGCAGAAACCGTTTTTTTAGATTTATTCCAAAACGGCTGCATACGGATGCACATATATAATATTTGGCGCACATATATAGTCGATTGAGCACAAAACAGAGGTACCACTCATATCACTCTAGGACATACTTTCCTGTTAGGGTAATGCACACTATTTTTTTATTTATTAATTAGTTTAAAGTACTTAAAACCTATAGAAAAAACCTCATACATGTTACATATACACTAATCCATTATGAGTTTATAAGAAAAAGAAAATCAAGTTATGATATATCACTTTATTTCCAACAATATCAGGCCTACATAACACATCACATAGACATTAGTGGAGCCTTTTAACACTTTAAATAAAATGAATTATATTGATATATTTACCTATACTTATTGTAACAATACTTACTGTGTGGTTGTCGATTGATTTCAATATGATTTTAAATTCAATACAATATCCATAAATTCTACTAATGGCTATGTTCACTTCCACTTATCAAATCCATTTATACATTCAAAGGACCAATATTGAAATTTTCTTACGTTTAGTATTGTAACACGCAAGCACTACCGATTTATTAATACACGACTTAAGAAGTCGCCATAAAAGTTATATCTATAACAATAAACAGTGATACATACATAACGCATTAAATTTTTGGAAAATGTATGTTTACATGGAATGTAATACTAAACAGATGGAGCAAATAAGTTATGAGGTATCAATAACAATGTTAACCTTACACAAAAAATGCATTCCCAAGCCATGTTTTACAATACTGCTCAGATGATAAAGAACCTTAAAACACATTCACAGCTTTTTGATATCATAGCTTTTTTTAATTCACCTAGTAGCGCTTAATATTTTAATATTGAATATTATATTATAACGAGTACTTCATTTCATAAATAGAAATGCGTACATTTGAGTAATTGGTGCACAATTACTTAATTGACTGTGACTAATAAGAGGTGCAGCGTCATAATTACCTAGAAGCTTAATCACTTTAACTTGTACTCATGGCTAATCATTGTAATGTGACAAGTCACAATAAAAGCTTCGTAAAGGTTCTACCTCAATAACAACAATATTTCGAAAATCTAAATACTATTAAGTATATTGACATTTGCTTATTAATTAGCTAGTCATATTAATACACATCGATTTAAACATATCTATTAAGTATTCAAACAATCAACAGCATCAAGCTGCATCACATAATTATGTATTTTTTAAATAACAAAAATAAATTGAATAAATAAAAAGATATCTATAAAAATATAATACATTATAAAGAATTGAGCTATTGCCTAGACATACAACCCCGGGATATCTGTAACCATGTCATAGTTCAAGCACACTAAACCTCCTAAAATCTATAGGGATGGTGTAAAGTCGTTATTTACATGGTCCTATTAGACATTTCGCTAAATCGGGGTATCGAGTCACAATGGGACATGACATGGTTACAAGAGCCGCATACCACCAAGCCCCTCTGTGCACAAGCTTTGAATAAAGAATAGTTCAGAGTAGCTCACAAAACCTAAAAGACAGGGAAAATAAGGTCACGGCTGTTTTAACTATGGACTCATAACCGTTTCGTCCACCATCTTAAAACATTATAACAATCGATTATCACACAATTTCAAAACATGCATAAATCACATACAATGTTAAACATAGAAGCGTATAAATATTATTGCATACAATATTTCAAAACAACGAACAATATAGTCGTTCAGAATTTGCCCATATCTATGAAGGAGTCGTACTGCAAGTCGGAACTATCACACAATGTGTGTTCGTCGGGTGTAATGGCGTCGACTGGTGTCACGTGCGCGTCCGTATCGCATATCGTGTCGTCCGAACTATCGCTATCACTGCATATATGCTCGTACAGCCTTCGCTCGTTTTTACTCAAATCTTCCGTTTCATTTTCGACCTCAAACCTGACCATATCGCCATCTATCGTGATTGCATCGCGTGACTGTGAAAGCAACGCGTCCTCGTACGTAAATATTGGCATTTCCATGTGCGAAGTGCTCGCGTCCTCTGTATAGCGGCCGGAATCGACCACATCCGATGCGTTTAGAGACAAGCTGACATCTTCTAACGCTGACGTAGCATCGCTATGCCCTTGGTTTATGTCTTCGGTATCATTAGAGCTTTTCGCAGTTTGGACAACCTCTGGATCTTGCGGCAATGATACAGAATTGTCTTCGGAGAGCTCCCCTTCCGCGTTCAATGTGATCGATTCACCGTCCCTCTCCGGCAAATGTTCTAAATCATCTACGCACTTCGTAGAATCGTCGCTGTCCGATGTCAGTTCTATACTTCGGTCCAGTATAGCGATGTCGGTGCAAGCGGACATTTCGTCTTCGAAGACGATTTCGACACTGCGTATTCGCCTCATGAGGGGCATTTTCGCGAAGGAGACTTCATCGCCGCGGGCGTTCATCCCTCTTTTGTCTATGAGAGGGTCTGTACATTCGCTGACGTCATCGTAGTCTATTTCGTAGCTGCGAAGGTCTGACGCACAAGGCGATGATTCGGAAGGTCGCTGCGAAATGGTTTTTATAGCTAGATGGTGTGAGTTATCGTCTGGTGAGAGGGTGATTGTGGTATGCGCGTGTAATCCCTAAGGTTGCAATGATTCTTATTGCACGCTAGTGCCGAGGTCTAAGCACCCCTCCTCTTGCATTTTGGTGAGGAATTTGAACACTCGAGACTCCTCGTCGGTCTGTTTGACCATGTCGATGAGGGCCAACAACTTCTTGATTCCGATGAAGATCCTGCGAAACAATGGAATTAATAAATTAATTATGGTATGCTATGCATATGTGATATAACAGCGCAGGATAAAATAGAAAATCTTTATGTCTGGCGCTTTTAGGCGTCATTGGCGGTCAAAGGGTTAATTTACTGATAATCTTTGTCAATAGCAATACATATGTTCTTTCTTTCTGGTTCAAATAAAAGAATTATTATTTGACTATAATACATTAAAATAGGGTAATTTCAAAACAAGACGAGTTTACTGCATGGTAATCGAACATTGAGCCCTAAGCCTTTAGTTTTCAATCTGTCGTATCAACAATTGTCACGACTCACCTGGCGCCGCGCATATCGTTTTGTATCTTGGCGAGGTCACGAGGCGAGAACGCGTTGCTTTGCTGCAAAACTGTGACGACATGCTCCGGCTGCGAGAGGTTCGGCACGTGGAGGAGGCCCGTAAACGCAGACAACACCTCCATATCTTCCAGCACTTGTCTGTTAAGTAATACAAACTAATCACCATCTACATTCAGTGCCGGAGTAGTCATTCGTCACAAATGCTACGGGCCCCGTATATGGTATATGGTTAGGCGTATCACTAACGATCAGGTGAGCGTCGTTACCGTACTGTTCACTTTATAACATAAAAAAAATATGTAAATAAAATTAGAACTTTTGGTAGAACGTTGTGACGTTAATATTCAATTGTAATCGATATATTTAGACTAGCATTCAAACCACATCCGTGGTGGTATATACGATATCATCATCATCAGGTCATTAAACATCCCCACCGAGGGGCGTGGCGGGATTTGAACCTCAGCCCTCCCGGTAGGAGGGCAACAGTCCATTGAGTCACCGACGCTGTATATAAGCTACACACATATAAGACATATATATATATATATATATACATTGTGTGTGTGTCTTATATAATACAACATCTAAGATATATAAAAAAGTAAATAACCTGCGACTGCTGGTGCACAATATGAGCAGTTTCCGTCCTGCCGGCGGTTGCTTCTTGAGTAACACGAGCAACGCCTGCAAAGTGAGATTGGAGTAGCGCGGTCCAATCGGGCCGTAGTCCAACAGCCGCTCGATGTTGTCCACTAGGATGCACGACATACTAGAACGGTACGCGTCGTCGAAGTACTGCAAAAAAGAATTGGGATATTGACAATTTATATATTTAATTATCTAAAATAAATATTTGCAAGTACTGCAAATATAATTGCGATATTAAAAATTTACATATTCAACTATCTAAAATAGTTAATGCAAAATGCGCAATAATGATAAAACTTTTTTTGCCGTTTGAGAAAATTCTTTAAGTAGATTTATTCGCTCATTCTGTGTTTCAGGATGAGGGCACTTTAGCTAGTAAAATTATTGGGTATAAGAAATCTAACATCTGTTGTCTCAGGTGTGGACCGCTCTTTCCAGGTCAGGCGTATCACTTACCATCAGGTGAGCGTCTTAACCATCCTGTACACTTGGTAACATAAAAAAATGCGACGAATTGAGATTCAATAGATAAATCTGACGAAGGGTAATAGCAATAATGTTAAGTAATAAGAAACAATTGATGTAACAACCGAACAAACCAAGAGCTTGATGTCATCACGTCTGAGTCAAATGGTGACAACAATACAAAATAGCTACAAGTTTAATATATTTTTATCGGCAGTAATCGTTTTTATTAATCATAAAAATCAGGGCATGGTCCGTTAACTATAAACACTATCTCTCAATGTCGTACCGAAACAAACCCTAAAAAATGCATTTTTTCTACTTGCCTTCTTGATCTGCAGACACTTAGACGTCTCGGTGTATCCGACCATGTCCTCCGGAGAGCAGACCTTCACGAAGGGGAAATCGGAAAGTTTCGCCAGTTCCGCAGCCAATGCGGTCTTGCCGCTGTTGGGAGGGCCTTCTAGCAGCACCGACACAAGTCCTGCCGATATAAATACAAATATGTCAATACTCGTTCCTGGACTAGTCAAATCAAAAATATTTACTTACATTTAAAGATAGTTTAAACTTTAATAATTAAGGTGTGAACAATCTTTAAAGTAAGTATATGGCTGCCAGATGACTCCGCTCTTTTTAACTACAGTAATATTTTTTTAAAGACAAATGAATATATTTGTATCAGAATACTTAATATTCTTTACACACATATTATTATCTATTATCTCTTTTTAATTCTAGTATCTGTTATCTATAACTTGGATACCTATTACTCAAGTTAACATGGCATAAGAGATAGGTACTCGTTGATACTCCATTAGTGTGGGTTCGATGAAAAAAGATTTTGAGTTTCAGTTTAATGTATGGGGTATGCAAACTAATCTAATTTCTTGTCAAAACCTTATAGCGGTTCACAGATTACTTCGCTATTAAATGCTATTTCGGAGAAAAAAGGGTGTGACATACGGACGGACAAACAGACAGACATGACGAATCTATAAGGTTTTATGCCATTTGGCTACGGAACCGTAAAAACGACTAATAACTGCACGGTTTTTTTATAACATAGGAGGCAAACGAGCATGCGGTTCACCTGATGGAAAGTGTTACCGCCGCCCATGGACATTTGCAACATCAGGGGTCACAGGGACGCGTTGCTGGCCCTTTATAAAAAATACGGTCAGGTGTATCACTTACCACCAGGTGAGAAAACTGACCGTCCCTTTCACTTAATATCATAAAGAATAGAAAAGTACAACATACCGCTTCCCTCAGAAGCCCTAGCTTGCTGAATGTACAGTTGACCATCTTCGAGTATCGATGACACGGGCGTGCCCCAGTTGATAATTCCACGCGAGAGGAAATGCTCCAACGCTTCGGCTGCCGTACCGAAAGCCTTTAGACAAAGAAAGCAATATGATTAGAAATCCATATCTAATTCTGCAGAGTATAAAAAAGCGATGTTTTATAGAGTTTTGGCTTATAAAAATGCTTTGAAATCTCGATGAGCTAAAAAAGGTGTTCTAGAAAAAAAGCCTTTCTTATACACAAAATACGCGAAATCTAGATCTGCCTTTCATTTTACACATGATTAGCATTCGGTTTCTTTTTTATGTGGTTTAGGACTCTTTGGCGATAACAATACAGACAAAATAAATTTACTATTGTTTTACCACAATACAAATCATATTGTTACGTTTATTTTTTTCTCGTTTTTTTAGTGCTCATAATACTGCAATTCACTGTGATACTTCATTCTAAATAAGGACACTATTCAATTTAATTAGCTTCTAATATTAAAAACATACTATATTGTCAAATATTTTCAAACATGGCAACACTTACTGGTTTGATGTCATTCTCCAGGGCATGCAGGAAGTCCGTCCTTTCCACCATCAGTTTCTCCATCGCCTCAGGGTCTACCTCCACCTTGCTCGAGGCCTTAATTAGCCGGTTCATGGCGGTCGACTGAGCCGCCCTCACCAAACCTTCCAACTCAGCACCGGAGAAGTTCTTTGTCAGTGCTGCCAGTTCCTAAAATGAATTCAAAGACAAACATTTTATAACCTGTAATAGGTTTTTTAAATTTTATTGGTTGACCAACAATTGTTACTAATTTTTGTACTAATTTTAAATTAATTATAGGTAAACACCTTTTTTAAAACATATAAGAGCAAAGCAAAGTAAATCCTAACATTTTAACACTATGATACTTATCAATAACGGCATTCATTCAACAACACCAAACATCGATTTAAACCAAATACAATGATCGACTAACTCCACAATCGAGCTTACCATGCAGTCGACGTCCTCGGCAATCTTCTTATACTCCTTCATCCGTTTAGTATGAATGTTCAGAATCTGCACACGACCCTTCTCGTCTGGCAGGCCTATCTCCATTTGCACCTCGAGACGACCGGGTCGCAACAACGCCTCGTCGATCATATCCCGTCGGTTGGTCATACCGATCACCAGGATATTATTCAGCTGGTCCACACCTTGTTACAATGGTAAAAAACAACATGTTTTTTTTTGTTACTACATCCATGCTGTGGGTCGCGGACCTCATAGTCGGAGAGCCGGCCATATAAAAGTCCTATGGAAGCCGTATAAAAGAGTTTTATACGGCCGGCTCTCGGACTATCATACATGAGTCTTACATAAGATAACTTTATAAATTCTGCCGAAAACCTAACGACCCCTGGCAAACCCTCCAGTGGCATTTTCCAAAAAGGTCTGAAGTGCAATTATAGCTGTAGTATTGATTTTACAATTCAATATGATAGTGTTTGATATATTTAAAGATATTACGATTGTTATAAATATGCAAAGTAAATTACCATCGATCTTAGATAGCAGCTGATTCACAACAGTGTCGTGAACTCCCGTGTTCCCTCCGACAGATCCTCTGGATTTACATATAGCGTCGATCTCGTCGAATATTATGATATGGAGACCGCTGTTGGGACCACACTGGAATCGAAGTTTTTAAAATATAACCCAGTTTAAATTATACGTACCCAAGCTTTATTAAGGAGCGTGGAACATTACTTAAATATTTAGGTACATACAGGTTCGAAGTCATGGACAAAATTAACAATTAATTTATTAGAATATGAAACACACAATATTTCCTGACATATTCATGAATATGAGAAGTAATTAATTTCTCCAATAAATTTCTAATAAAAAGTTATTTAAAATTTTCATGAAAATAAATACATTCAAATATATTGATTGCTTATTTATACTAAAAAAAGCAAGATTACAATGATTAAATTATGCGTGATGTGAGTTTCTTGAATCATTTAGAATTATCTGGAATTAATTAATAAAATTGGGTAAACTAATATTACTACTTTCCAAATTTTCCGAACTGGACACAAGTTTCGATTGCCCCTAGTATATGCAAATCTACCACTGTCTGCTTATAAATAAATATCCACAGACATTCACACAGCGCCATCTAGCCACAAACTAAGCATTCGCCTGTAATATGGACACTAAAAAATGGAGAAACCTACATACTTTTTTTTAGTTACATACATATTATACAAAGAAAACACCCAGACCAATACAAACAGTAATAAACAATAATGTTCATGCACACAAATATTTGTACTGCCCAGAACCCTTGGAGTAGCCGTCTCAAGCATTACACCAAATGGGTCGTCAAACTTGTACTGTCCATATAAGAAACTCACCCGTTTCTCCTCCTCTTCGGCTTCGGCAAACAGCCTCCTGATGTTTGCCTCGCTCTCGCCAACATACTTGTCCAATATCTGAGGGCCGTTGACTATTTTCGGCTCGCGGCGTTCAACATTTTGCCGATCTGTCGAGCCATCAACGTCTTACCCGTACCGGGAGGGCCGAATAGTAGGATACCCTTTACGTGTTTGCAACCTGTAATTAACTATCCACTGACATTCACACAGCGCCATCTAGCCCCAAGTTAAACGTGAAGCCTGTATTATGGGTACTAAACAACGGATAAACATACTTATATACATTTTTTTTGTAAATATATACATATTATGGACCGACGACTTGCGAAAGGTCGCTGGTGGAAGCTGGATGAGGAAAGCGGAGGACCGGAATACCTGGCGCAAAATGGGGGAGACCTATGTCCAGCAGTGGACTGCGATAGGTTGAATAGGATACATATTATACATAGAAAACACCACACCATTACAAACAGACATGTTCATGCACACACATTTTTGTACTGCCCGGGGATCGAACCCGGAACCTTGGTGTTGCAGTCGACGTCTCAACCGTTACATCAAATGGGTCGTCAACAGTTTTATTTCGGATTATTTTGAGGAAATTTTAGGGTAGTAGTTGAGACCCGAAAGGTCCCGAGTTCAATCCCCATGCAAAAATGATTTGAGTGTATGGACAAGATTCTTTGTATAAGTATGGATATTTCATTATTTTGTGCATTAGAACTGGGTTTACAGTAAAATGAAAAATCCGTGTTTGATGTTTGTACATAATTATGTCGTCTAATACTGTGGTCAGTTAAATGGAGTCGTAGAATAAAACATATTGTCCTAAGATATTTAGTCTGGTCTATATGAAAATCAAGTCCATATTACATTGCGAGATAAACGCTTCAGGTTAGAAAAAATATATTAAAACTAATTTCAAAAACTCCACTGTTATATGTATGGTAAAATTAAAAATGTATTCTGTCTATCTATGTTATTAATTACCTAATTGCTCAACCACTTCTGGTGAACACTCGAGATGCGAAAGCTCGCCTGAAGATGGCGTTGAATTCTCGGTCCAAACCGCCAATGCCCATCTTCCCGAAGTCCCAATCTGGATTTATAATTGACTGACGTGGTTGCTTCCTGAAATTTAAATTCTTGAATACCATCGCACATGGCATAACCAATGATTGTGTTTCTGTATTTCTGACAAACAACAGAAACTATTGTGTCTGTTTTGATTGAACTAAAGTGTCAGAATTTATATTGTATCTGGTTGGATGTGAATCAAAGAGTTAGAATTTATATAGTGTCCAGTTGGACGGAAGTCAAAGTGTCAGAATTTATATTGTGTTTGGTTGGATGACGGTCAAAATATAAGTATGTTTATTGTGTCTATCTGGATGTCAGGAAATGTGTTAAAATTTATATTGTTTCTGGTTGGATTACATTTAAAGTTTTAGAATTTATATAGTATCCAGTTGGATGGCACTTAGTGTTAAATATCATATTATGTCTGGATGGATGGAAGTGACAGTGTCAGAATCTATATTATGTTTGGTTGGATGGCAGTCAAAATGTAATAATGTTTATTGTGTCTGGTTGGATGTCAGTGTTAAAATTTATCTTGTGTCTGATTGGATGGCGGTCAAAGTGACAGAATTCATATTGTGTCTAGTTGGATGGGAGTCAACGTGTCAAAATTTTATGCTGTCTGGTTGGATGACACTCAAAGTGTCAGAATTTCTTTTTGTCTTGTTGGATGTCAAAGTGTAAAAAAATATGTTTTGTCTGATTGGATGGCAGTCAAAGTATAAGAATTTTTCTGGTTTTTCTGGTTGGATAGCAATCAAAGATAGCAATCAATAAAATTTATGTAATGTTTGGTTGGGTGGCACTAGTAAGTGTCAAAATTCGTAAGTCTCGTATTATGTCTATCATAAAACAATGTAGACTTTATTGTATATTTATTGTGGTTCCTTACCCTTTAGCCTTGCCAACGAGGTTGAGCGATGAGTTCTCAGCCTTATCGAACTGGACCGAGGCGTCGGGCAACAATCGACCCATTCTCACGCGACGCGGCACCGCGTTAGCGCCCGCTGCTAATGCTTGAACGTCCACCGCTGCGTTAACAAACACATTTTGTATCACAATAAATGAACAGACGCTCACCTGATAGTAAACGATACGCCAGGGTTGCCACCTTTAGGGGAAATAAAATTGGAACGATCAGGCATCCATCAGTGCCGTTCAAATTTAGGTCCAATCATATTATGTCGCATAAATTTATGATAAAAAAAATAAAATGAAATTTATTTTGTATTTATCATAAAATCTAATATTTTTCACACATTTTCCTTTTTGTTACGAGCCAATTTTAAGTTTGTTATTAATTATGTCATTTGATGATTAATCGTATCGCATATTGTCTAAAATCGGGACAAAATCGATAGGCCGTCGCGACCCGGGACAATGCCCTCGAACTCGGGACTGTTCCGGCAAAATCGGGACGGGCGGCAACTCTGGATACGCCTGACCATAACAGATGCATTTTTGAAGGAATAATAGTAAGTTTTCATTACTTTCCGTCCACAATGCCCTGAACCCGTGACACAAAACGATAGATGTTAGGTCTCTCGTACCCTATCATTTTACTAGGTACAGTGCCTTCAATCCCGAAACGTAGAATAGCGAAACACTCCTTTTTTACGGGACGATATCTGGCACTGCTATGGTACCTACCGAGACGACTCAGTCAGAGCTTACCATAGATGGGGTACCGTAACAGTTGAGAAGATAACTCTGTATGAATAAAGTTTTGAGGAGGTATCATCAACAGGAGACTAAAATAAATTTGAATTAGTGTCAGTTTGAAACCTAAAACATGACGTCATAGTGTTGGAATACCATGTATGCACACGACGAAATAAGGCGCTCATTCGTTACTCAAGCCGCTAAGTGGCGTCAAAGGTTAGAATATGAAACTTAGTGAAACTGAAATTACCTTCCAAATTTTTGACGACCAATGACAGCACTTTCTTCTCCTGGAATGAGAACGCCAACTGCTGACCCACTGTGAACACTTGATTCGCGAATTGAATGAGAAAATCGCGAGCCATTTGTTCAGAGTCGTAGGGGTCTAACGACGTGCTGGAATAAAAAAAAAACATATTAGATATTAAGATATCTTCACACACCTATATATTTATTGAAAAAATGGCTACTGAGTTTTCTTCTTAGTAAAAATCAGTCCGATCCTAGATTACATTTTGGACTTTCATACTGTTATTTATGAAACCAAACTGAATATAGACTTTAAATATCCAAAATTAAATAATAATAAAAATTAATCGAAATATATATATGAATAACCATTGTACGATATTGATAATTTTTGTATATTATTAACTACCTATGAACACTTGGTAAAAAGAAATTATAACAATATTGAAAAATAGGACCCCACTATAAATAACCTGCACTAAGCTTATTTATATATGAAATTATCTGATATACAATCAAAATTTACGAATACAATATAAATTGGTTTTGAGTATATTTTAATATATTTAAACTCATTATTAATAATATACCTAAAACAATCAATACCTTATAAATATATTATTTTCATTTACTAGCCAGTAAGTCAAGTAGTTACACCCTCATAAACAAATAGAAACAAATTTAATTAGAGAGCTATAAAATTATTGATTGTACAGAGTTGCCGTCAGCCGCACTTAATTAAAAAATTGATATAGGTATGTGGTTATGAAACATGTACATAATTTATATATAACACATAGTTACACACAAGTATATTCCTATAAACTGTATAATTGCATTAAGTTCACACTTACGTTTTCTTCAGCATGAAGTCAGCATCCAAGGTTATACTGCATAGGCATTCTGCTTGCTGGGGCTTGAATATCTTTACATCTATAGGCTAGTAAAAACAAAAATCTTTATTGAGTGGAGTTTTTAACATGTTTATACCGCTATATGGTAATTACTTTAGTATTTGAATTATTTATTCACTATATTTAACCCACTAATTATTATTTTCTTCTATGAGTATCTAAGGTCATCATTATCACCATTTTTATTTTTAAACTGTATTTTAATGGGTTTTTTTCCCTCATTATATTTAACATTAAGCAAATTATTTTTAAAACAAAATAATTTTGGTGTAGGTTGTGTAATAAAGTATTTACTGACACTCAGGACATCGGGATTGCAGTGTTGTTGCAGATTTGTGATGAGTTTACAGTTATTTGTAGGCAAACTAGAGAATTTCTACATAGCAAAACAAGAGTAATAGGTCAATAGCTAGTAAGTTTGGTAGACATTTTCACACCTCCAGCTACTATAATTAAACCGATTGGTAATAAAAACATTTTATTATTAATCCCTTTATACTTCAAAAGGAAAATAATGCTGTTGCTCCTGTAACATTACTACTATATTAGTTGTTAACACTCATCAATTCTGGGTAAAAATACAGAATCTTATTCATGAAGTCTCTCAGATATTATGTAATTTGCTAAAAGGGAACATACCTGTCCGATGGATAAAGTTGCCCATTTCCTCTGAGGAGCTGAGAACCCCACAGTCCCACGGTCCACTCCACTGTAAAACCTGATGCTGAACACAAAGTGCTGGGATGGACCTGTAGTCACTTCTATGTGTCTGTGTAATAGAATTTATAATTATAATAATTTTCAATATAGGAATAAAGGAGGTGTAATATGGGCAACTATAATACTCTTTTCAACATTTTTTTTTTATTTTTAACAGATGAGCTTAGCATATGAATAACTTTTTTTATTTTCGGCATAATGTTCTACAGTAATATATACTTTATCATTAGGTAACGCCCACTTACTGAAGATTGTTAATATGCATGAACAGCAAATTTTAACCATAAAATGCATAGGTAATAATGAATAGCTAAGACACTTTAAAAATCGCATGCATTCCCTCTTATTTATATATAGCAAACTAAAAAAGCAATTGTGATTAAACAGATATAATTATTAATATTATTTATGACAACTATCTTTTATTAACCCATTGAATGCCAGGAATCCAGATAAAATAGAAAATCCATTGTCTGGTGCCTTAAGGCTTCATTGGAGGTCAAAGGGTTAAAAATATGTTGATGCATTTAACTGATTCGAAGCTGTTCTTTAATCAA
>PQWD01001990.1:0-25797 GCA_019425675.1 Leucinodes orbonalis
AAATCGAGGTAACTCCCTGGCCTATCCTAGAATGACTATTCTCACACTACGACTTAATCTATAAGTAAGCTTAAAGTTTAATGTGCGAAAGAAGCTTTAGAGAGTTAAGTCATATAGATTCAGAAGCTTGGGTCTACATGAGATTGTAACTTTTTCACAGGGCATACCTTATGTCATTTTGGCAACATTTGACATGAAATGTTTTCAGTAGGATTATCATTTTCTTTATGTTGCATCATTATTATTCGTTTTTTATTGTCTGATGAAATTTCTATACGTTTAAAAAACGCACATTAGTTGCTTAAGTTCACAGACTTCAAAGTTATGAAAGAATTATTGAACCATTTCTATTTACTTAGTTAAACATTTATTTTTTGCTTTTTAGTTTAAAGTCGTATTAGTCGTAGTTTAAGGTTGTATTTGTTTTTTTTTAAGTCGGTCAAAAACTAATTACCTATAAGTCATTTTGTATCACTCGTATCAATTCTTTCTTAGTCACCTATAAACATTTACAAAATCCTGTAATTCTAAATGATGAATGAATGGTAATGATACAACTTATGTATCATTACTCTTCAAAGTTATATATAGTTTAAAGTGAGTGTAGGTTATTAATTTTGACCTAAAATCTAGCTGTACGGCAACATTTTAGCCATATTATGTGACCACAATATGTTGTGGCTATGCTTAAAATTCGTGGCACGAGCCTAAAAACGGACAACAACAATCCATTTGGCAAATCGAATAAACCACAAACTAAAATTTAATCTGCAATAAGTGCTCGTATTTATGAAAGGCCTTTGCTAATCGCGGTTGACTGTTGATATTGTATTTATATATAAAAGTTTGGTGTGATTTTATTCGTCGATCTGACTACCCACTCGATAAAATCGTATAATATATTTATTTCCCTTTGTAGGTTCTAGAAGAAATAAATTATAGCTTAATCGTATGATTAAGCTATAATAGAACAATAATATAATGAGTAATTTTATTGTGACTTAGGTTTTTATACAGATTACTGTATAGTAATCTGTATAAAAACCTAAGTCATATAATTATACAATTCTTCAAACGTTCGATTCAAACTGAAATTAAATGGAATTCTTAGGCCACTCGTTGTAGCCTAACTAAAACACTTGACTGAGCAGCTGTCTACTTCAAAGTATACAGCGCAGTAGCGCTGTATACATTTGTAGGTACTTAAGAATGCTTATGAATGTCATTTAAAGCTACCACTGGTTGGTACTGTAGTTTTCTACTAAGTTGAATCCAGCAAGGAACCCATTTGTTACTATTATTTTGAAAATTGTGTATTGTACAGAACAATATCATTTCAATCAAAATAATGATATAAGGACCTCAATCATATTTTCAATGTTTATACTAAAAAGTTATAAGTCAAGTTCTATGTACAAAATTATAATACAGCTGAAGTACTGTATGAAAAAATGATATTAATAAATACAATTCGAGCGTGGAGATGAAGTCTCCGTGTTCTTGTCATTTCGGTATGAATAGATTCTAAAGAAAGCATGAAATTGTTCTTATATGAAAGCTCATAATGATATTTTCATGAGAAAAGGTAAAACAATTTTATTTCGGGTTGCTTATTAAATTTTATTTATAATGCTTGATCATACATACGAGTTCCCAACCTTATGAAGTCTGAACCTTATTAGGATAATCGCACAAAATGACTTTGAAAATGCGTTGGCCCTTGAGTCTCAATCCTTCGCAAATACTAGTAGATTAGATTTTCGATACATATCTCAGTAAAACGCTATTTTGAGGGACCCGAAAATTATTTTCATTAAAAATATGTTTTGTAAGGCAACTCATAGCAATTTGGCTGTACATCTTATGAAACATAATAATGTTACCAACATACTTTAAACAATATGCATATTATAAAGACCTAAAGTGCACAAATATTGCAAACAGTTCTTGAAGAGGCTTATCCGAATAGTTACGCAACATGCACCACACACGCCTAAATACCAACAAAAACGTTACCACAGCGTTTCACTGCTCTTCTTTATAGATAAAACCGAAAGGAACCGTAAGGAATTCATTTGTAGAACTTACTTGTTACTTTACGTAACTATTTTTATCCCACCAAAAACATTTTGTAAAAAATCTAGCCAAGTCTCGATGGAGCTGCTTGATTATCTCTAAAAAGTAATGAAATCAAGACAAAGACGTGCCAAGTCTAAGGTTCCTTACTGCAATTAATTAATTATTATGGTTGATGTTGTGTGACTTGGCCGTTGAAGAGTACACAAGGATACAAAACTAGGTGCTTCATGACACCATTGCACCAATCTGTCGCCAGAACCGCTACCCATTGACGGTACAAATTTGCCACTTGGAAAACGGTGATTCAATAGCCCATCGATTGTAGGCTTGATAAAGCCACTAACGTATAAAGAATGTTCAACGGCCAAGTCACACAACATTAACCATAATAATTAATTAATTGCAGTAAGGAACCTTAGACTTGGCACGTCTTTGTCTTGATTTCATTACTTTTTAGAGATAATCAAGCAGCTCCATCGAGACTTGGCTAGATTTTTTACAGAATGTTTTTGGTGGGATTTTACTTCTTTTTGTAGAAACTTGAAAGGAATATTAGGCGACCCATTGGGTGTAATGGTTGAAACGTCGGCTACAACAAAGTTCCGGGTTCGATCCCCGGCAGTACCTACAAATATTTGTGTGCACCAACATGTCTGTTTGTATTGGTCTAGCGCGCTCGACTTGGCGGGGGCACTACCGTGCCCCCGATTTTTGACATCGATGAAGCGGCCCACCATGTTATATATAAATATATTGTTTAAAGGCGGTATGTCAATCTCTTATAGTTTGGCTGGGCTCTTTGTTATCTAAGCAGGGTCACCAGGTACTCCAGATCTTCGATTATCCAAGTTATTATAGTTTTCCCTTTATGTAACCATTAAACCCTGACTCTGTACCAAATTTCAGCTCTGTGAGTTAATGGGAAGTATAGTTCTTTTTGATGATTTTGTTATCTAAGCAGGGTCAAGGTACTCCAGATCTTCGATTTTCGAAGTTTTCATAGTTTTCCCTTTATGTAGCCATTAAACCCTAACTCTGTACCGAATTTCAGCTTTCTGAGTTAATGGGAAGTACTGTTCTATTTTGATGATCATGAGTGAGTGAGTGGTGAGTGTCTGTCGAAAATGCGAAACTTTGCTTTCGCTTAACGTCGGAACTAAATGACCTACAGACTTGAAATTTTGGATTTAAAGTAAGTTATTATATCTTACTAGATGACGAAAATTTCAGCGCTCTGGTATTATCCAAAGGTTCTCAAATCGGGGCCTGAAAATGCGGCGAAATGGATCCTGTAAAGGATGGTACGGTAGTGTTTGCTTCGCGCTCGACTTGGCGGGGGCACTGCCGTGCCCCCAGATAAGCAGAAGTTGTCCGCCGCTTTGATTAATTATTGGGTAACAAATTGCTTAGTTAAAACCAAGCGGGAACAAAGGTTTTTATTCAAATGAAAATAAAACTGGGGTATTATTAAAATAATCTAAGTTGAAGAGGAAACAAAACATCATTTCTAATGTTTGAACAACCTCTAGATGTGTCTGCAACGAGAATCTATATAGTTAACTAATCATATTTTATATGATATGATGCTTCTCTACTAAACAATGCCACCATCAAGCTTTAATAGCGCTTAATGTGAGAGCTAAAAAGTCACCATGCCTCATTTCTAGCAAAACACACTTTGGTATAGTGAGGATTGTTTGAACGCTAAAGATCTATTTTTATTATTTAGACAGTACACTGCGATCGAAAACTAATGTACCTATATTACTATAGATATGGTCATTATTAATCATAATATTAATAGGTACTTGTGTTGAAACACGCAAGTATTTTTCCCGGAGAAACACCCGACACAACTTGAGTATTACAGGCTTCGAGTTCTGCTACGCTCTTTTGTGTAGCGAACACCGCCTCACACAATGTCATATCTACCATCAACATCTCTGACAGTCAGTGAACATCACTGACACTTTAGATGAATAAACCCGTATATCAAGTTAAAACTACTCAGCGTCTGTTAAAGTTAATTAGACACACAGATCGAAGGACTCGTATATCTAGATAAAATTTAATTCAAGAGCAAACGTTTGACTAGTATAATAACTTTCTCACTGACAGTGTAAGCTTATCCCGTTGCTGCATAATCAACGTAGCATTCAGTTCAGTAAATAGTCTAGACTGAACATAACTTCCCTCAATTTCACAAGTGCAATGCATTTTACGCTGCACAGGCATGCCATTAACGAAAGCTGACGCTGTTTTTCATTTTGACGTAAAATTTTATTTCGTAAGTGTGGCGGGTGCGGGAGAATGCGCACGTTAAGTGGATAGTAGGCACATAATTTAGGGATGACGGCCACTAAAAAATGCACAGCGTTTGCCACGAGCACTCTTATTGCCCATGTCAGTAATGGCCGACGAGTTGACACTACAATGCTCTCTCATGGTTCACACTCGCATTGCATGTACTGGTTAGATGTGATCAAATATTGGGTTTATTTTTTCGATGCAGGTGCAATGAAGGTATTTTAGCCCAGCAATCTTATTCATATAATAAATATATTTAAAAATGTATAATTGTACTCGTTATTATACTTTTTTTTGCAGGATGAATTATTTTCGGAAATTATATTTGTGGGAATGATTAGACATTGTTATTGGTCATCACTTGTTTACCTATCATAGTTTAGTAAGAAAACCGTTTATTAACTACATACTTAGGATATTTTAAAAAACAAGTATAAACCACACAAATAAAATATTATAGTAATAGTGGTCAGATCAGCAGATCCTAACCACAGCGGGCCTAATAGGATTTTGCACCCACGAGTTTGTTACAATATTAGATAAAAAAAAATTGTTTCCAAGTTTATTGTAACCTTAGAGTGTACAATAAATGTGGATAGAATTGACATTAATAAAACTAGGACAGTAAAGGCAGAAAGTTGCATAAACTACACTACTACTACTTGATTTTGTGTTAGCTCATTTGTTGTATTTGAATAGTTCAATTTTATTAAGCATTCGTTCGGGTTTCGGGTGTTCTTTTCTATACAATTTTTATTTGTGAGGATCTATAATTGGCTACCTGTTGTTATATGTGTATATTTTTGTGTTTCGTTGCTGTTGGTCCTCCTATGAAATAAATAAATAAATAAAAGTCTTCAATCTTTATCGCCGCAATACTTGTTATTTATGAAAGCCACAATATAGATAATACAATGAGTAAGATACCTTATAATGCGCCATAGTGATAACTGTATTTTTTAATAAGTCACCGCCGCACCAATTAACCAAACAACGCATACAATCTATTAATACTGTTTTATTGTTAAAACACCTACCAATGAATGAGGATGAATGTAGTATATACATAAAATAAATAACTATGGGTAATTTCTACGTGAAATAAATCTCCTCCGAGAAATACCTTCGGCAAATACAAGAGTAATCGCTTGAGCCTATGGGTAAACATTTATCCATTCCGTCCCTTAGTGTACAGTGCGCTAAGGTGATTCGGGTAATCTCTCGTGTGCATTAGAACAAAGGGATTAAGGCGCTTCTTGTACGGTCATCAACAAAAGTTTTTCTCAAATGATTTTTAAAAAAATCAATTGAGGTTAGGGTTAAAATGGATTGCCCTCGTTATTATTAAAATATGAAGATATTTTCAAATTATTTAATAGTGATAAACCTTTCTTCAATACTTTAAGGAGCGTAATGTATGAATACCGAAATTACTTCAAAATTGTCTAAACTGTCTAAATGCATGCATGACTAGTAAACCAACCGATGAACAAACATTATAGTATTTTGTGGCTGACGGTAGCTACACGTATTTACAACTGAATCAAACCTAGAGCCAGACATCAGGTAGGTACTTGTGTATTACGTGTGCTCGAGAATGCCAGGAACATTACAACTCGAATTTCAGCACGTCTGACTTATGTTGTACTTCAACCACACACACAAAGCGGCGACTCAAGTGAAAACTACAGTTATTGTAACTTAGAGCTCGCCATTTGTATTTAAGGAGGATCATAGTTTTATATATATAGTTTTATTTTCAAACTTTTTTTTAGCTATGTATCAATACAAGCCGCATCCTTTTAATCAGAAGATATCGAACGCAAAAGGCGCAATAGAAAAAGTGAAATTAAATTGCTGTAATTAAAAATATGTAAGTATATATATACCTATATGCAGGGTGAATTTTAAATCATTGGCATCAATTCGACCTGTTATTGCACTCACATTATGCAATGTTTAATGGGATCCTAATACCATACAAATTTATCATAAAAGTTTTACAAAATAAATGATTAATGAATAAATTATCGCATTGAATTAAGCAAATTGATAATTAATAATAGCTCGCACTACTTTATTAAGCGCGCGAGCGCCGCCCGCCCTACAGCGCCTGGGCCGCCCTCTGCTATCCCGCGCGCCATGAACCCGCCTCACCCCATATTTAAATTATATACTTTTTAAGTTAGCATTTTTTATTTAAAAATGTATTTTGATCAATCGCAAAGCGTTTTACATAGTTTTTAGTGTTCAAAAAAATTATTTGACAGTTGCCTCAAAATTGGGGAATGTATGTACTTTAAATCGTGGGTGGGATCTTATTTAAAAAAATTGGCCAGGTGCGTGTATATACAACAATTAATATGATTTCGTGCTTCGGAGGGAACATCACGCCGTCGGTCGCTGTTTTCATTATTGTTTCATAGAACAATGTCAGAGGCCGTAAGGCAAGAATTAGGCAGGTAGGCTGTACAACAAATGCTGAGATAAAAAAATATTCGAGTTTAATAATACATGAATTAACTTTCTACACAACAACCCCATTTGATTTCCTATTGTATCTGAGTCCTGGCAGTCAAAAGCTACAATCGAAAATCCGGAGAACTTGTGGGATGTTTTAAGTAATAGATTGGAAAACGTTCATAAATGTCACACTGAAGACATATTTTTAATTATTTATTTTATCACCCTAAAGCAGACTGTCATAAATCAAGTAATAAGCGTTTACTCACACATCGAGTTAAATGTAACTATATTATAGTAATGCATCCCATGTTGTCTAGACTATAATTTTTGCAGACAAGACTGACTAAGCGGTTCTACCGGATATTCACCATAGCAGACAGCGGTTTCAGAATATGCTTTTTTATTTCCAATTGTTACCCACCGAAACTACATAGTTCTGACCATACGAATTCCATCGAGGGCTATTAAAGTTCAGCTTCGTAGTTTGACAAAAGCTCTCCACTTGTTTGGGCTTGTTTGAAAATGTTAGCTCGTCGGCAATCAGAGGTCCTTTATGTCAGTGTCACTCTGAATAATCGCATTAAATTGATACTGTGGGGACGGCAAATCTAATCTTGTCGCAGTTACTTCATTCAACGACGAAGCTATAACACTAAATCTATTTACCTATTACCTTCATAAAGCTGGGGATCACTAAACTATGCCCAAACAACCCGATTCTCGTGGTGGCAAGCAATTGTAATTATCTGCTAAGGTTAACGTAATAATACAATCTGAAACAACTTCAGTTTAGTCCCAATTACATTATTTTCACATCCTTACCGTAGCGCAAACAAAAAAAGTAAAGTCTTTATTAAAGTAAAAGTATCATATCTTTCCGAAATTAAATATTAAAAAATAGATTTAAATAATGTTACTTATAGCTTACCCATTACCTCATAGTAACGCACAATAACAATGTATAAGCTTATTATACTATTTAAATGAAATAAAAAATTGACTGCTGCGAAAAGTAGTGTTACAATTTTGGGTTTAAGAGGTATCCGTTGTTATTTGTGTAGGCAATGAAAACAAGATTTCGTTTATAAATACCTTCATTAGTGCGAGCCTTTTCGACCCTTGAATATGGGATGAGCATCAATTAAGCAGCTTCCTCGACGCAGCCGCTCAGGAGTTATGTGCTGACGCTGTTTTTATGTCAAATTAGTGATGTACCTTTTCTGTGTATACATAATGTCGTTTACCGTGTAATACATAATTTTCTTGTAAGATAATTTGCAATAATGAGACAATGAAATCAAGACTTCGGTCATAAATACCTTCATTGTATGGTTATACAATTATGAATATTAGATGAGCGTCAATTAAGCAGCATCCTTAAAGCAGTCGCGCATGAGTTTTGTGCTTACGCTGTTATAAGTCGAATTATGGGTTATTGTAATTATTTTCTTTGATTTCGGTCTGTTAAGTAGGTACACAAAATATAAGAATACTTCTTAATTCATTTTTTTGTCATAAGTAAACGGGACGGTCAGTGCGCTCACCTGCACCGCTCCTGACCATGACAGAAGCAGTCTTGAAGGAAATGAATAACAGTATTTTTTTCCGTCAACACTGTTCTGCGCCTGTCACTCGAGATGACAGATGTTAAATCTCTTTTACACGGTAATTTTACTGGCTACATTACATTGACATTTTTTACCACAGATTTTTGTTTTAAGAACAAATATTATATAATATATAATTATGTATATTATATCTATAATAATAAATAAATAAATATCTACTGACATACACACAGCCCTATGTACTCCCAAACTAAGCAAGTAGTATGTACTGGTACTAAACAGCGGATAAATATACTTATCTATTTTTTTGTAATAACATACATATTATACTTAGATAACACCCAGACCAATACAAACAGAAATGTTTATGCACACAAATATTTGTACTGCCCGGTGATCAAACCCGGAACCCTAGGTGTAAAAGCCGACGTCTCAACCATTACATCAAATGGGTCGTCAAATCTTTAAACAAATATGTCACTTTGTGAAGCATTTTTAGCTTTTAACTCGAATAAATAATGAACCGACCTTCATATCTCGAACAGCACTTGCAAACCAACGAACCATCCTACAGTTAATATAATATTAATTTCTCTTTGAGCCACGGGATTATTTTTTTATAATTTTATGTTAACGTAGCTTTTATTCTGAGTTGTGTTATTTTTTGTTTCTCCGACTTTATAATACCAAATCTCGTCGTAAGTATCTCTCGGTATCAATTGTTTGCTTTGATCTTTGTTTCTAAATTTTATTTTCTATCTATTTTTTATCTATCTATTCAACCTATCGCAGTCCACTACTGGACATAGGTCTTCCCCATTTTGCGCCCGATATCCCGGTCCTCCGCTTTTCCCATCCAGCCTCCACCAGCGACCTTTCGCAAGTCGTCGGTCCATCGGGCCGGGGGGCGTCCTACACTAAAATTTTTATGTTACTTTATAATAATTGATTGATGTAGTAACCATATCGCAGTAGTGCCCCCGCCAAGTTACACTATGTTAATATGTATTAATTGCTAAAGTAGTGAAGATTCAAAAGCGTGGCTCTACATCTGATATCTTTTTCACAGCGCAAACCTTATGTGGTTGTCTTGGCAATATTTTAATTAAATTGTTTTGGTGGATTCCCTTATTTCTGAACTGAGTAATGATTTTGCGTGTATGCAATAGTATTTCAATTTCTTATTTGCGTATTTACTTTTATACATACTTTTTGAAATGCAGTGCCAGTATAATTGTCGGGACCGGGCTGTCATTTCATTCTGTGATACCTGCCCGGGAAAAAAATATACAAATTTCAATTTATAATTGGTTATTAATTTTTACTATCATCTTGACGGCTATAAGATTGGCAACTGGACCAAAATTAATCTCCTTAGTTCATTGATTACCAACAGGTCATTAGTCATTTCAATTAAAGGTCAATAATTGAAAAGACGCGGTTATAGCGGCTTATTATAATGAATTTGAATTGGTTTTGGTGGAATAAAGTGCAAATAAAACGCATGTTGTAAAGTACAATTTTGGGTTGTTAAATTTTAACAAGTTGGAAGAGGCGAAAGTAGATCACGTGGGAGGTTAGCGTTCAACGCCGACCCTCTTTATGGCGGGTATTCCCAGGGCGGCGCTACCGCAACCAAATCGGAACATCCGCATATTATTATCCTGTTATTTCACACAATACGGACAAAATCTGCAGCCTGTTGAATCGGGAGGAACTGCTGGAAGTGTTCGATAAACATTTGACTGGATATTGCGGAAGCAATTTCGGAATGCCGACGCTCTTTCGTAATACTACATTGTCTTGAATACAGTTGAACTCTGGTTTATGTGATTCTTTCTTATTTGAGAACGAATAAGGAACGAACTTCGTGTTTTCATAGTTATATTTAATATGATAAATCATAAAGATGAAAAGTGAAGAATCATTTAAATTTCTTCTCACATATCTCATATTTGAAAATTGATTGACTAATTATTTTATTATAATTCGTACTATCTGATTCTTAACAATAATAAAAGCAGAATCAACTTATTGTTATTTTCATCTCAATTTTAATCGAAGAATAATAATAATAATAAATTTCTTTATTTCTCACCATTCAAGAAAAAAAAAAACATACAATTAAATATTAATCATAGGAGAATATGGCGGGCTGACACTGAACTAGGTTCCTGTATCTCAGGTAGTCAACCCTCCACCCCGTAAACAATAGTTACAATGTATTCTACAGAAACACAAAATATTGTATTAAGCTTTATAAAAATAACCGGTAGTGCATTAAAAATTTTTGAGGGTACATAAAGATTGTGGTTAGCATCTGGGTGCAAATAAATATTTTCTACACAGTTGTATTTGGCGTATGGTACAAGTGATAGGTTGCTGGCTGACATAAGTTGCACCAGTTACCGCATATTAGAGGCGTATGCATATTTTGTGTGTGTAATGAGAGTGTATGTGGATGAGTTTTATCTTCGGTAATGTAATTTCTTACATAATATATTCGTGTGTTTTCTTTTATGTTCCGAATCTCTTATAATAATAATATTTAAACACATAATGGATGTACCCAAATGGAGAACAGATAGTAGTTGTGTGACTAGGCTCGTGATGGATGGAACATCGGATGAGCCAACAACAACTGCGATGACGGAAACAGATTACATGTAACAGCAAAAATATACTGAACACGGTGCAAGTAATCATATTTGCAGGCGTCAACAATGTTTAATTATAGCTCTTACCGAACAATTTCTTTCATATCAAACACATTCCTTTTAACATAATAGATATAATTTACTTTTCCAATAATTTATTAATCAATGTAATGAGACAGATTACAACGTTTTGTTCCAGTCCCTACACTTAGGGATACAACTATCAGAAACCTATAGGTAGCAGCGCTCTTCACAACACAAAATATTTCAAGTTTTTTTTTCGATACATAATGGCAAAAAAAAACGTCCATTTGTGTCTTTGACAGATGCGTGCCAAAAGTCTTCATATTTTGTGTTTTTTTTTTACAAAAACTGGCCGAACTTTGACACATTTTTGTTGTCACGAGACTCCGTCGGTTTTTTATATGTTTATGACCTGATATTGGCTTCTTACCTCGAATACTTACGCGTACTACGGTTCAATACAGAAGACTTCTTTTATAGGTTACATTTAAAAGCGTCGGTGGCTCAATGGTGTGGACTGTTGCCTTCCTACCAGGAGGGCTGAGGTTCAAATCCCGAGACGTACAATGTGTTTTCGAATTTTCGAAAATATATGTACGTTATTCGACGCTCTTACGGTGAAGGAAAATATCGTGAGGAAACCTTCATGCACGCCTGCGAAGAGATTCGAAGGTTGTGTGTGAAGTCGTCCAATCCGCACTGGGCCCGCGTGAACGACTAAGGCCTGATCACCCTATACGGGTAGGCTCGTGCCTCGGTGGGGACGTTTAATGAGCTGATGATGATGATTTACAAACATTCAGCATATTCATTCTAAATCATAAGATTGAGAAAACGCGACTGAAATTCTGCATGTTATCTAACTGTAGAAAATGCAGGAATTATAGTTTTTCACTATGCAGCAGCCCCGTTACCACTCACGAAGGTCACCAAAATGCTTAATATGAAATGGTTTCTAAGAATAAATATATGTTTGTGCATCCTATGGTACGATGGCAGGGTTAAAGTTTTAATAATAAAAAAATACATTCAGGCCAATCGGAGCGAAACGTGATTTATCAGTATCAAGTGATAAAGACGCTAAATGGAGATGAATTTGGGTGTATCTTTCACGCCATTTTCCACCACTTCGCAGGCGCAAGGACAAAAAGCTGTCATCAATTATGAGGAGAAATTCCTTGTGAATGAGCCTTGATATCTGGAAAAAATGTAATAAACTGACGTCTTTAGTTTCCCTATAGGATAATCTGAGCTATAATAGCTTGCCTATTAACGATATTAGCAAACTCAACAGAAAATAATGTTTCTATTTTACCAGGCGTCGCAGATATTATAGTTGTATATGTCCACTTTAAGGGTAGTTAATAAATAATTTTGCATTATTAATTATCATCTCGTCGGTCGGTCGGAGAGCGTCGGTGGCTCATGGTGTGGACTGTTCGTTCCTACCGGGAGGGCTGAAGTTCAAATCCCGACACGTACCAATGTATTTTCGAATTTTCGAAATATATATGTACGTTATCCGACGCTCTTACGGTGAAGGAAAACATCGTAAGGAAACCTTTATTCGCCTGCGAAGAGATTCGAAGGTTGTGTGTGAAGTCGTCCAATCCGTACTGGGCCCGCGTGGACGACTAAGGCCTAATCACCCTATACGGGTAGGTCGTGCCCTCGGTGGGGAGTTTAATGAGCTGATGATGAATTATCATCAATATCAACATATTTTTTTCGATATCGTTAAGGCAATAAAATACCAGGTGAGGATAAAAATATCAAACCAGAGAAATATCAAATGAAGATTCTGGCTCGCATGCAGTATCAATTTAGACAAGATCCTTGCTATATTGACTGGACGGTCACGGTTTCTCGCTTCCGATGAACATGTACCGTGCATTAAACTCGGCATCCCTTTACTTATAAACTCTTTACCTGACTAAAAATTTATTTATAATTTAACTTACAATTTTCCAACCATGTGGTACATGGGAAATGTACTTAGGGCAAGCTATAATGATAACGCTTTAAACAAGAATAAGTACCGTTGTTTACACTCGGTACACGCCAGATGTGTGATCATCAGCAAGCTAAGCTATTCCTATTTGAGGAGAAAAAGTATAGAAATACTAAATTTATAGTCCTTTTAGGAACTATCTACTTCAAGCGTCAAACAATTTATCTTTAAATTTACTGTTGCACCTGATACTGGTAGATAGATTTACTTTAATATTGTTATTATTTTATATCAACTTCTAATGTATAACATATTTCACATATTCAAACACATTAAATTAATATGTTATTAAAAGTCATTAATTTAACAGCTGCAACCAAAAATTTAACTACATATATTAAAAAAGTTTCAACAATAACTATATATATCAATGACTATACTTTTACCTTCTTGTCTTCCCTGTCACCAACAAACTTCAAACGATGGCTCTATAAAGCTATGTGAGAGTTTGGGAGAGCGGTTGATCTCAATGGTGGCGGTTCGCGCGTTTACGATCTAATTAAGCAATTAATCGGTCACTATAAATGCAGTGTCTTTTAAAGTTCCCAAAGAAGTCAATGGCGTTGTTACCAAATATGAGGTATTGTTCAAGCCAGGATCCATTTTGTAACCACGGCCTCCCTCATATAGTAGTTATCGTCAGCCTCTTCAACAAAGGGTCCGGTTATTTACAGTTCATTAGAGGTTCGGAAGGCAGAACCACACTCGCGCGATTACATCCCGTTGATTAAACTTCTCGACCTACTCCTTAATATATGAAGCTAGTAATTGATATTAATATTATATTTACTACTACTAAGTCGGATACTATGAATTTCTATTAATATCTTAAATCCTCCGACATAGATTCTTTAATAAGGGGTTTTGGAACCATATCCCAATTCGATTGGATATTAGGTTAGGTATGGTCACCAGAATGTCGTTCACTATTTTGCACAAAGTTCTGGTCAATTGCAATGGAGCTGAAAATGTGTGTGAAAGGACCTCTTACTTAAACTTCCTTCCTCGTTATATAAAACACTAATTAAAATTCGAATAATATTCATTCAAGATTTTTTAGTATGTTTACGGTTATTATTCTTTCTAAGTTCAGTAAGGTCGTTCGTTAAGGCCGCCATGGCCATGACTAGCATGGTATGACGTTATTTTCCAAAGTTTTACAAAAAGTTTAATACAAAAGAATGTTTATTGTTATAAAAAGTCATTGATCGAGAGTCATCATCATTTTATCGGTCGCGTAAACAGATCAAAGAACGAATTACGAAAAGCCTTACTCTCTGCTTATTGAATAAAATACGACAGATATATGAAAAACTAGAATTTACAACCAATATAAAGTAAAAAGTTATTTAAATAGGTGACTTTAGCAACTCACTCGATATGCAGATTTAGATACTCGTTTATACAATAAAATCAGGAGTATGCGGAATTTGACTCTACGCATTAAACGGTCTAATTTAGACCAGCGAGGCGTGCGATCCGCCGGAGTTACAAAGTCAGCCCATTGCGGCCTTCCATGATTTGGTAGAGATGACTATCACTTTGCTAAATAACCTGCTATAGGTATGGAGATCAGGCCAGAAAACTTTTTTCAAGATAGTCATATACCATTAAAAGCAATGTTATATGGCATCTAAGTATTTACTAATGTTCGTGCTTTATTTCCTAAAATAAAAAAGTTATAAGAATTTTACTTATGTCCGTCATATTGACTTTGGTAATTAAGTGCTATGGTCCAATTACAAACCCGGCACTTATTGAAAGGATATTTCATTTAGTACCTACTTTTAGATATTCCGCATGAGAAATTTATCGGTTTTCATCCATAACTTCATGATTAAACCTAGATTTTTCCACGCTAATTTATAATTATCAAAATTTTGTGACGTAATCGTTATTTTAATCAAATCAAAATTTTTAATTATCTAAAGCATTTAAAGATGGAAAAACCTTGTATTATATTCCTATTCAACCTATCGCAGTCCACTGCTGGACATAGGTCTCCCATTTCGCGCCAGATATCCCGGTCCTCGCTTTCCTCATCCAGCCTCCACAGCGACCTTTTGTATTATATTGGTAAAGCTAAATTGAAAATAATGTCCATAAACTATTAAACATACGTATAAAATAATTTATATTTTATAGATATTTAAGTGTAAACGTGTAGCCACCCAGAATGCTAATAACCCTTTACTAACAATATGACTGAAAAGGACACTCATTAATTAACGTTGAGCAGGCTCGAGTATTCTTCTTGATAATGGAGTCCTTTGATCAAAACCCAGATTACTTAAATTAAGTGCTGTCAGCCGATGCGAGTGCGTTATGCTGATGTGTTTGTTTCAATTAATTAAATACGTGCGTTTTATAAAAACAAAATATACCGTGTGTAAATTGTTAAATGAACTATCGATATACAATTTTATTCCGGACGACCCTAACACGGTCGCGCCGCATCGGCGGCCGAAATAGCTAAAACACTAAAGTTACACTCCACAAATCGACAACCGAGATTCCGCCCCGCCGCGGGGGCCATCGTCGCGTATCCCTGTAGGTTCGCACAGTCCCTATTCGCGTAACCGGCATGTGCCGGACCGCTTTTCTCCCCAAACATATTTTAGGCTACCAAGCCCCCCCCGCAACGCCCTAAGCCGAAGTTCGAGTCCCGTTCGGGGACGCCCTTAGGCTCGTTATGTAAATATTAAGGCTGAGAGCCATCTGCGCTCGCCACTTGCCCGGTGAAGCTGTAAAGGCCATCAGCGGCCAACAGCAGTAGTCAGTTCGAAAAAAAAAAAAATTTTAAAATTTAAGTGTTAACATTTTATGTATTGTATTGAGGAGTGTCCGTTCCGGATAGCATTCCGACAGGTAAGGAAACTATCCAACTTGGTAGATATAACTTTTACAAAGCTTAGAATTGCTTATTTTATTGTGCGCATTCAACATACAAGGTCAAGTTTTTAAATGATAATATGCCCGCAAAAGTGAATGGCGCTTTATTGTCACATGTTTATGCAACTTGAAGTCGAAGTAATGTGACTAAAACAATAATATACAATTTTTGATATTCATGAACGGAATAACAATGGAAGATTGGTCGAAAAATTTCGTAAAGTAACGGGGAAAAATGGTCCTGTGTCTTTTGTACAGTAGACGCGATGTTGATGAAGGCAAAAGCTCCATTTGCAAATCGCTAAAATACTTTCTGTAGATCATTATGATGCCAAATACTATTTACTACTTTGTGTAAACTAACAAAACTGCATCAGGAATGTATAGACATCACACATGATATATTTCATAGTTTTAGATGTAACGCGCACAATTTGTAAAACAGTTGCAGTTTATGCCATCAAGATCTTTTAACGATGATGTGCAAGAAAATATTTTGATACAATGTATAGTATAGTAACAAACTCAAAGTTATAGGTCAAAATATATATTCACATTTTTATAAGATATCATATGTATAAATTTACTCATCTATTTATAAATTACTTATGGAGTAAGCATAATTAATTAATAATTGGTCCATGAAAGCAAATGTTCCATGTTGTTTAGTAGTCATTTTATCGACAGCAATATTTAAAATTGCTTCCAATTTAAAACCTTAATAACATGTAATAAAACACCAATTAAAATAAAATAAATGGTGCCTAAATGTATTTCACTGATCCATATTACTGGTCAGAGGTAATGTAATGCTGAGCTTATTAGCCGTCGGCGACATTTGGAAATTCAATTTCTAATTATATCTTTTGAGGAATAATTAAATACTGTATCATTATTCGTGCTCATGTTAAATGACTGTGTAATTAAACGCTTCTCGTGTTAACGATTTCGGGTCGCTTATGAATTGAGTGAACAAAAGCGTAGTTTTTACACCGGATAAGTAGAGATTTATAGTGATTATTTAGGATGTAAAACCAATGGTAATGGCAGTTAGGGCTAGTTCAACAAGTGTAAAATAATAAGGTTTTAAATTAAAGCATTCGTTCTCCGTACAATAACAGTAGAAAGTTCATCTGATGGTAAGTAACAGCTACAGTCAAGAACTGGGGTGTTATTAGTGGAATGACATTATATTTTGTAACTTGTGAATTAAAATTTAAAATTTACTATACCTACGCGTTTCACACATTTTCATCACGCGCACTTTATTGATGTTTCACTTTTATATTAGTATGAACATAACAACACAATATAACTACATTAACATATTTAAATATAGACCGGTAATATTATTCACTATTCCAGATTTACTTCATGAATTTTACGTGTAACTGACGCTTACTATTGTAGTGGCATAAAAATATTTGTGCATTTAAAACGTACACCTTTGGCTAATAAATGAAATTTAAAAAATATATTTTTTTGCATAACAGTAATTTAATTCAGCTTCAATATACATATCTACTTTGAGGTACAATGCTTTTATTCCAACACGTTTTGTACAGGATGACGTCTGATTTGGAAACTCAAAAGACACACTCAAGATAAAAAATCAAATGAAACGATAATAACATTTGTACGACATTTCTAAGCTAGGACTTGGTTCAATATACGGAGAAGGCCCTCAAAGGAAACTCTTAATAAAGTTTAGTCGAGTTTCTCCAATACGAGGCAGAGTAAACGATATTACCCTTCAAAGCAGTTACACTGCAAAATGTTTATCGAGAAACCGCCACACGAGTGACGCCTTTTCCACTGCCCTCTCAAGCTTTCTTGTGAATTATTTTATTTTTACGCTAGAAGTATTACCATAATGCTTACATATAGAGCACCTTCTTAGGTGTTCTATATATAATATGAGTATTATGGTAATTCTTCGGAGATAGACTCTGCGCGGTAGCAATGGCGTTATTGTAGATTATAAACACAATTGGTTACTCAAGAAAACGGAAAATACCTATTTAATTTATTTATTTTAAGTCTCTTATTACAATTTTTTTTTAGAATTCTAGTTTACTTAGTCCCCTTTTTTGACATTAAAGCAGAAAAGTCCACAACAGAATTTTAATTGTACGCTACGCTGCACAGGTCCAGATAGGAGTTTGATTTGAGGCCGAAATGGTGTAGAAAACATTAACCCATTTCTACTAATATTTAATTGTAGCAATTTCAGTAATGCAACATTTTACATAAATACGATGCATTGTTAGTAAGGAGAATGAATCTACTGACTATGAATAAAGCATAAGCTAGTAGCTAGCTCATTATTTTAAGATATTAATAAGTTATAATGACTGTCATTATTTCAACCATAATTTTCCACTGAGAATAAAACCGGTTGATTTAATATTTACTCGTGATGTAACCTTGTTATTACAATAAGGGAAAGTACGAAAAATTGATTTCGTACCAAATGAAATAAATATAAATAGCCCTAAAGTTTTAGCGTTCAGGTGTAAGTAATATGGGATCTTAACAATAGCTTAATATAGTGCATATATATAATATTTCTTAATACTTGATAGTACTCAATCTCTGAACCTTTAAACTTTCAAACTTGTAATAGTCTTTCAAATAGTCTAATTAGACTAAGAAATAACAACCCAATATATGAAAAATAATTCAAAATAAGTACTACATATTTTGTAGTAGTCAGTTGAGGTACGTCGTCCCTGACCGAGTACTGAGACCTGAGTACTGCGTGCACATTATACACGTGTAGTGCTACGAGGCATTGTCTCGCCTCCTCGTAGCGACTTTAGCGGAACATCAGTTTTTATGCAGACGGTAATCTGCGGTAAGTGCGAGCAGGTGCTACAGGCGCACCCGAGAGCGCTTTGCTTACGACGCTACGAGACTAAGCGACGTCTACAAGAACACAATACTATGGTTTTAACAGCAATTCATGACACATTTTCCCTCTCTTACGTAAAACAAACCTTGTAATATTTTTATCACACCTACGTTTAAACTTATTCATGGTCATTAGGAAATAGTCCTTTTTTTTCTATATAGACCATGGAAAGCCTTGATTTTGTAATAAGCGTGACAAAGAAAATGCTCCGTGCTGATAAAAGATACTTTCGAAGTGAAACCCACTCGAAAATGTTCTCTCATAAATCTATTAGATCGGAGTCGTAATAGATTTATGACACCAACTCTGCTAGTTATTTAGTTCTTGTTTAACCTTGCCTTGAGGTGAACGCAGAAGTTGCAAACTTTACTAAATCATAGTTCAAAGAAAGAACTTAGAGATGCTCCAAATCGCGGATAGAGACCGGCAACGGGCACATAAGAACCACATTATGAATTTACGACAAAAGGATCGCGTTAAAATCGTGTTCAATCTTATTATACACTCGTTTCACCACACATTATGTAAATACTAAAAGCAAAATTCTCCGTCTTATTAATTTCATTTAATGTGCATTCAATCATTAATCACTCTCTCCACTCTGCCTATCAGCGATGCTGAGATTAACGGTCAATAATTACTCGTTATTAATTATTCAGCACGGAGGTTTAAATGACAGGTAATTTCGGAGTCTTGATCAAAAGACAATTTCTAAGAACATTAAATGGACGTATTATGACAAAGCCATACAAACGTAATGTACCTTACCTTACCTACTTTCTATATTATAATAACGTCGATAAATTAAAATACACAATAACGAAATGAAGTAAAGCAATGTGCGCTCGTTACCCTTTGATTGATGGGCAAAGTCATAATCACAAGAACTTGGCACCTCCCAAGGGCTTCCCGAGGTTCAGCTCTTTTGTATTCAGATATCTAACTGATGAAGTCACAGAGATTGTCAATCATATAAATATCACAGGTAAGGAAATCCTGTGTTTCAGCAATCCAAAGTTTTATGAATAATTAGTTTGAGATGACTATCAGTCATGTTTAAAGTGACATAAATACGAAATACTATCATTAAACAGATATAGCTCGAAAAATTTATTACAAAAATACGGAAATATAATGGACTGCTGAATTGTTCCAATTTATATTAAAATCGTACTTGTATATCCTCAAAAGCTGTCACACAATGAAGTCAATATTAGTCGGCATCAAAACATTTTATTACTTTCCGGATGTACAAAGACGCTTAATTTGAGCCAGCATATTCCGAAGCTCTCAAATTCCACTCGGAATGAAATACAAGCTTGAAAATTTAGGTTAGGAAACATCTCAAATATTCAACAGATTCGGAGTTTTAACTTAGCCGTTTCTGTTATAGGTATGTATATCCACTTTATTTTACTTTTAGACAAAGCTACTAAAATTAAACTGCTCCATTTTAACGCGCTGGCATTTCAAATGAAGGAAAAAAGTATTTCTTAAAAGTCAAAATTTATTAAGTAGAATATTTAGCCATAAACAATGTTTTTTGTTTTACTCCAAGCATGTGTATTAAATTAATGGTCGAGAAGTCAGCTGTTACATCAAGAGTATAAATATTTATGTTTATGAACATGTATGTTGGGTTAGTCTGAGTGTTTTATGTATAATATGTATTGTTGAAACCCTAATAATTTGAGGTTGACTTGAGGTTCCTCGCTGATTGGCGTGACGATTTTCGTAATATGAAAAATTTAAGTCATATTATGACAACCTAAATTTCACCTAATCAACAGTCCAAACATTCCAATAACCATTCACAGAAGCGAAACCTAACACAAAGTAATCCATCATAGTTCTGTTTGTAATTTGCATGAATACAGTGAATGCTAGTCGATCATAAAGCGCAATATTATATGCTAAAAGCTCGTCCCTGACCGACTTCGCTGCGACCGATATCTGCCGTGTCGAGCGCTCCTGCCCCAGGGTTAACATAGCCGGGTCTCGATACAAAAACAGATTAAAAGAACGTTTCAAAAGAAAGGAAATAATCTTTTTATCTCGTTGTATAACCACTGCTCCGTATTGGTGTGATTACAAAATGATTTTCTTCTTTCGAGCGCTGCTTCGATGTACTTTTGTTTTTGTCATCGGTTACCCCTACCAATAGCCTTTTTTCAACTTTGTGTTTTTTACACCATAAGTAGGTAAAAATGTTGACTGATTACCTGAAGATATGTGATACTCATGAACCAAGGGCGGAACTCGGAAGGAGTAATAAGTACGTTGCCCCTGAAAAAGGTAGGCGGAATGATATTTTGTATACTTTTTACATCATTGTCCCTCCCACGCTTAAACTGCTAGGTGTGAAAAATAATATGTTGTACACTCTTAACCTACGTATTACTAAACCATGCTTAGTTAACGTTACAACACTTCAAAACTATCATAAATAATACGAACTTTTTTTTTTTTTTTGTGTATCATGTGCAACTAACCACATGCATACATAATATTATATTTTACAAATGATCGTAACGAAAATCAAAGCCTCTTAAGTTTTAAACTTGGAAATTCTGACTCTGATTCTAGTCTAGATAGCTCTGCATGGCTTTTGTAAAAGCAAATTGGTTTTGGAAAAGGACGACGCCCATTAACAAAGCGTCAGTCTCGAAATATCTATACAAATTGCTAACAGAGCGTGTCCTTAATACGCTTCACGAATGCCGACAGATACCGTCAATAACTCACATATCAGAAATTTCTAACAATATTTCTATAGATGATGGTTAGTCAAGCCAATACAATCTTTTTATAAAACGATCTCATTGGTTTTTGACTGACTTCTTGAGTATATATCGAAAGTAACCTTGACAGGTGACGTGGGTTTGATTTTCAATTGACTTTTTCATTGTTAGCATACTTATTTGACGACCCATTTGGTGTTGCGGTTGAGGCGTCACCTGCGACACTAAGGGTTCCGGTTCGATTCCCGGGCAGTGCAACCATTAGTGTGCATGAACATGTCTGTTTGTAATGGTCTGGGTGTTTTCTATGTATAGTATGTATGTGTTTACAAAAAAAATGTTTATCCGTTGTTTGGTACTCATAATATAGGCTTCACGCTTAACTTGGGACTAGATGGCGCTGTGTGAATGTCAGTGGATATTTATTATAATTATGTTATTATTATTACATACATCTACTTTAACATGGTTCAAAAGTTAAATAGAACACTTACAATTCACCCTTACTTAAAATCATTATAGCTTGAAAATAAAACTGAGCTTTGATTTACCCTCTAGTTTGGTATATTTCATTATAGACATATTTGTGGAAGTTTTACCTGGTTACGGTCTATTTATAAGTAACAACATTTTGTTTATAGACGTAATAACATTTTGACGAAGACAGCTATTTATAATTAACTCAAATAAATAAAGGCCACCACGCGGTAATATTTTTCTAAAATAAAAAGTATCGTCTGTCATACAAAAGTCGCTTAAGTTGTTCCTTATTACATCAGCTATCTGCCATAAAGAGTCCTGTCGAAATTCATTCAGCCGTTTTCAGAGATTACCCGAAACAAACAGAATAGACCGAAAAACAGTAAAAAAATAAATATTTTGACATATGCACTAAAAAATTTTCTTTCTTTCTTTCTTTCTTTCTTTCTTCCTACATATATTCATATGCATGAAGAAAAAAATGTATTTTAATATTACAAACAGACACTCCAATTTATTTATATGTAATAGAATAGGTTCCAGCCGAGTGGGACAGGAGCTTCCGCTCTTTCATCACTTACATGTTTTTGTGAGTAGTTTGTGTGTATTTTTGTAATTTTATTTTTGCATTCATTTATATGAAATGAAGTTTTTTTTAATGAGAAATTCAACTTATTGTATATACGAGCCGACTCGTTCACGGTATTGACGTTTAGCCGAACTAGTTCGTGTGCGTTGACTACGTGCTGAAGTTTTGTATATAAATAAACATATTTAACAGTTCTGTATCGTCCTTATACTAAAGCGCGGCCATTTGAACTCCGAAAGGGAAGTAAAATAAAGTGATTAGTTGGTCAAGTTGTTTTGTGAGATCAAAAGAGGCATCCTTGGAAACACCGCACACAATTTACTAATTAGTACAAACTCTCCCCGGTCGGCGAGCTCTCTAACTATGATAAAGGGACAACAGTTTCGTTCGGATCGACAATGATTAAGTTACCGTGTCATACTGCAATTCATCACGTCATATTTAATATTACACGGAAAGAGCCCGACCCACAATTTACGACATCCTTATTGTGGTTTACATGATAACACACCTATCTCTTAAACAGTACATATTAATTTACTGGTTAAGGTATTTTTTTTTTACCTTTAAATGTTTGTGAACGACAATTTGCTCACTGTTGTGATAGTTTAAGTAAATTTAACGAATCGATAGTTGTATATTGCTTCATTGTTGTTTATTTGGATGCGTAATTTGAGCTAATTTATACTTTATTGCTGCTTTGTTTCATGTTTATTACATGCCATTAGTTAAATTACAATAGTATATAAAATAATAATAATGTGAAAAATATAAATTATATCTCCAAATGAATGCTACTATTATTTAACTATTATGGACTACACAAGTATTAATAATTATTGTACAATAAGTGAAAACGTAAAAATTAAATTATTTACGGATCATACAAATATGTTCTCACTATGTCCTCTTATCGTCAAGTAGATTTTTAAAACAAAGCTCGTACAAATAAAGCTAACCCAGTTATTACATGTCCGCACCAACTGGTTGCTATTTTGTGGGTGCGTGATTATGAGTAAAAAGTTGGAAGTGTGGGTAAATGTACGCCATTACTTGAAGTGGTCGGCGTGACAGGGGTCTACATGTTAAGCCCGTAAAACGAAGTTTTGGACTATACTGGTTCGAATCACTTAGAGGCGGAGCTTCATTAATATATTTTTTATTTATTAAATAGACTTTCATTTAAATATTGATTAAACTAAGAACTATGCCAAGCGATACACCTGGTGTCTGATAAAGATCATCAACATCAGAAGCTCATTATATGTCCCCACCAAGGGGCACGAACTTCCCATAAAGGGAATGTATAGGCCTTGCTCATCCACGCAGGTCCAGTGCGGATTAGCCGACTTCACGCACAACCTTTGAATCACTTCACAGGCTTGCGCAGCTTTCCTCCTTGCGTGTTTTCCATTACTGGAAGAACAATGGAGAAACGTACATAAAATTTGGAACACATTGGTTCGTGGCGGGATTTGAACCTGCATTCTCTAGATCAGAAGGCAACAGTTCACACCAAAGAGCCACCGACGAAAGATAAATCTCTGTAATCTTTATACAAATACCAGGCATTCCAAGACATTGGAGTGAATCATATCCATACTTATTCTATTCAGCAGTGTACTCGAATAGCTGTAATGACAATGATGAACGCTTGTTACTTGTGGCCGATTCTCGAATCTTTATGAATATGAAGATAATCTTTTATGACAATGAAAAGCTGTAATGGAAAAATTTTAATAAGAGATCGCAGAACAATCCACGCAAAAACAAAAAAGACTCGTGCATGAATGATAAACTCATATCATATTTTACAACCAGGAAACTCCAATGCGTGGGTACGCGTTTTTCATTGTTACACTCATTTCTAGGACGTATTGTTATAGTTTATTTTAATATTTAAATTAAATGTTATTGCTATGCTGCATTGGTGGTTCATTGGAGTGGACTGCTGCTTTCCGATCTCGGGGTGCAGGTTCAAATCCCAACACGTGCCAATGTCTTTTCGAATTTCCGAAATATATACGTTTCTCCGATGCTTTTAGGGTGAAGGAAAACTTCGGGAGGAAACCTGCGCACGCCTGCTTTGTTAAAAAGTTGATAAATACTTTTATTTATTTATAAATAAATAAATTAAAGATGTGCGTGAACCCGCACTGGGCCTGAATCTTACAGAAAAACTTTCTGTAGGACTTTTTAAACAATGGTATGACATCATCAACGAGCATTTGATAAACTACGCTTAAAATTTAGTGAGCATTTACATCTTCATAAATCTCCCTCTCTCTTCAACCTATCACAGTCCTCTTGTGGTCATAGGTCTCCCCCATTTCGCGCCTGATATCCTGATTCTCCGCTTTCCTCATCCAGCCTCCACCAGCGACCTTTCGCAAGTCGTCGGTTCATCGGGCTGGAGGGCGCCCTACGCTAAACTTCCCAAGCCGCTGTCTCCGCAAAATGGGGGAGACCTATGTCCAGCAGTGGACTGCGATAAGTTGAATAGGATTAATAGGAAGAAAATAATAAGAGACTGTAAATATACACGTGTAGATATCTAAAACAATAATTTCGTACTTTGTTCAGCTTGCTAAGAATAGAACATACAAGTTTGCCTTTATCTTTTTGTTAAGACGAGGTAGAAGCTTTGAGAGTTAGTGATATTTCGAATATTATTACAGCCCAAGCAAAGTACAAGCTCATGTTGACTTGGTGAAATATAATTATCCGATCAAACGTATTCGATTTTGACTGATTATTAATAGAAACTAGGATAACTTTCAATTAATATACCTATCTGTCCTCCTATACCTAGTTACAAACGTCTCACCCATATTAAATACCAATCTTGAACTTTGATTGAATCTCAACCAATCGCTTCAATTAAATACCATTACAAGAGACATCACAAATAAAACTTATTTCCAATGAGCTTGTAATAGAAAGTCGTTATTAACTTTATGTAAGATAAAAGCATTTTTATTAAAAGTGTAATGTTTAATGGAAAAAGTTTTAATGGGATTTGATAAACGAAACGCTCTAAATACAAATTTCTTGAAAGCAATTGTCTCT
>PQWD01001991.1:0-31190 GCA_019425675.1 Leucinodes orbonalis
AATATTAAATACAATACCGTACCAAAGTTTAATATATTATGACAATGTTAAATATAACAATAATATCAAACTTAATAAATGTAATTACATTATATTTGGTATGTGTTAATTAGTGCTGAGTAATTCGATATTTTATTTAAGTTTTTGGTACATTAATTTAGAATGTAAGATACATATCGTAAGTTATATTTAATTTTATTATTGAATAGGTTACTTTAAACATAAGAAATGTTACACAATATTCACATCTTTATATATTATGTTGCTATTTATAACTATGCTATAATAAGGAGACCGCCACACTTTGGATATTGTCAGCCATTCTATTTTATTATTTACTATTTAATGAATTTTGTAGTGTGCGGTCGCCCTATGCATGCGGTAAGCGCTCAATAGGGACATCCGTTTCATACATAGTGCACAATTGCAATTGTCTACTGCCGTTGAGGCGCGTTTAAAATTCATTTTTGTATGTGGTACGTGGTTCTCTTGAGGGACCAGTTTATTGTTTCTTATCGCTCGTACGACGTTCTGACCTTTTAAAATACAGCTTGTTTAGCCTCTGTGTGGTCTGTTATTCAGGGCTTAAGAAAAAAAATTGTGTTGAGCTGTACTACCAGTTGTCGGAAAATGAATACGAGGTTATAAACTTTATGACATTTCACAATAGCTCGGCTGAAGTCTTTTAGGTGCTGTTACTCAATTTGTAGTACTTATGAATAGTAACCTTAGTTTTTAACTCAAAATACAATAGACTTTGTGTATTTTCTACTTTAATGTTCATTATGAAAACGTTTACTTTAGTGTTGTGTCGTGTGTGAAAAACCATTCAGCTTTAAAATAACTTTTCTTGAACCGCCTTTAAAATATACGCCCTAAAATAATGCAAACTTACTTCTTTTTCCATTTTTATATGCAAAGTAACTAAAATTACCATTATTGCTCTGAATATGCAAAAATAAAACTGCATTTAAAGTGTAAACTTAGCGATTTGGACAATTCCAATTTTATTTATTACTTTAAACTTTCATATTTCAATACTTTCGCAAAATACTCATGAAAATATTGGCGTAGGTCTGGTTGCTTGAAACACTAGCGCGGATTGCGAATAAAACCAATCTTTGCAGATCTTTCGATGAGAAGAAAAAAGTGTAATATTTTTAAAAGCACTCGGCGAAGTGGCTTTCTGTGTGCTCATGAAATTTCATAGTTTTAAAAACGCTCGAAGTGCGTGGAGAGCTGAAGTTGGGAGCGATCCGTTCCGACGGCTGGACTAAAGTTTTGAGGGCTTCTCAAATAAACGGGCTGTGTACACTAACTCCGATGGAAACAAAGGCACACAGTAGGAATGGCCAAGCTAGAGATCGACCGAAGTTGGCGGGGCCGGCCTAGTTTGGAAACTATTGTTTGTGGATCTTAAATGGATCAGTGTTTACGGGAATTCATTTTTGTTCTTTATAATATTGCCGTAGGATCATTAGATTCATACAATTCATTTTAATTACGCAACATCTTAAAGGTTTGTATCGACGAAAATAAATTGAACTTTTAACAACAAACAATCTGAAAAGAAATCAACATTTATACTAAAATATTATTTCATCGTCAATTTTTTGTCAGGTTTCCGGCGTTTGAATTATTGTTACCATTCTTTGTTTAAAGTTCTCCAGTATTATACTAATATGCTAGAAACACATCCTTAGCTACTACGATTGATTTTTCGTAGATACAAAATACTCGTATAAACGTTTTGATTATACAGTATTTGATTACTAAGATTTGATAGAGGGCTGTGAATAGCAAACAAGTTTGGTTTAGCTTTATTTATATAAAGATTTTACGGCAATTTGTCTATTTTGAGTTGACGTTCAAATATATATATTTTTGAAACAACGTCAACTCAAATAGAAAATCTATACTAATATTAAAGCTGAAGAGTTTGTTTGTTTGAACGCGCTAAACCTCAGGAACTACTGGACCGATTTGAAAAATTATCTCGATTAGGTAGTTTCATTTATCGAAGAAAGGCTAAAGCTATATATCATCACGCTAACAAGTTAGAAGCGGAGCATCAATGAAGAATGTTACAAAATCGGGAGTATTTTTTCATACTTGGGGCTTCCGCTGCGTACGCTTTTTTGCTAAAAATTTTTTCTAAAATAATGCATCATTTTGGCGAAGCTATTATAAATATTGATATCAATCCTTATCAATATTATTTTTCTTAGTATTTCATTTTAACTTGCCTTTACATCATTCATTAATTGAATATCTTTGAGATATCGCAGTTTTAACTACCTATATAAACGAACTAGCGGGTTAAAGAGTCGACGCAAAAGCAGTATAAACATATTTTCTTCTTCTTTATTTTCTTTCCAATGTTTCGTCTAATTTCGTTTACAGCATAAACACATTGGCTTCAGATAAATTGAATAATAACTTTTTCTATACGATAGAAAACAGCTATTTTCCGCGTAGTTTATGGCTAGCGCCATGACGTCTCGTTCCGCAAACATTTTCCTTAGGTCAGAAATACGGGTCGCACTTAAATTAGTTGGTTTAGCACGTATATATGTAAAGTGCAGGCACTACGACAAATTGTGTTGTTTGTTTTACAAATATAAAGAAGACCAGTCGTGGAATTCTAGTTTTGTCCGAATAATGACTTGGAGCAAAATAATGCTTAAATGATAGATAGGTTATTCAGAGTATAATTTTACGACCCATACCTTTGGTAATAATGTACTTAGTAAAAATGGCAGAGTTAAGCAGAAGTAACATTAGACAATGTAACTAAACTTTTTGTCCCATGATAAAAATTGTGTTATCTTAATGATTTCTCTTTTGTCGTCAAAAATCTAAGCTTTTGTTTTCTACAAGCTTACCATACTGTACCCACGCTTAGATGCTTATATATTTCATAGAATTTGATTATTAGAAACCAACTCTGGAAATAACTAAACCCATGGAACCCTAAAACAGATTGAACTCCAATCAGAGGTTTGTTTGAACATTTTTTACCGATGGAAATCCGAATTTATGCGTCGATTAACGTGGCTTAATGAAGTTGGATTCTGAATCAATTATTGGCTCTCCCGAATTATGAAAGCGACAGGGTGGAAATTCATTTGCAGGTGTTTTTTCATTATTATAATGGTTAAGCCCATAACGGTGGTATCAGAATCGCATTGGTGGAAAGTCTGATTGTCAGATACGAAACAATGGCTCTTTTGTTGTGATTTGAATTAATTTAGTGAACAATAGCGAATCATGTTTTGATTGATATTTCGATAAAATGTATTGCAAACGTGTTTTCAGCATTCTCAGAAATGTTCTATTGTTTTTAAAATTTGCAAAGCGAATTTTTTTTCTTTATTTTTGTGTTTTGGTAATAGAAGATTTTTTTGTTGAATAAATGTACGAAATATAGTAATATTAAGACAGATTTACTTAACATAAACCCAACCTAGTAACGCGCCGTCAAGGTAATATATAAGTACTACAGGTTCTTCCAGAAAAGTAACATTTGATAAAATTTTATTGCTCACTAATTTTATCCTTAATAAATATAATGTGTGGACCATGTTTAAATAAACGATTCAAACAATAAAAATAAGTACAGTTATCAAAATTGATTAGCAATTTTGTTCTGTTGGTTTAAACCTGTTTCAATTGCATAATCTCTATGAATTACTTACTTTTAGAGCCAGTGGAACTAGAACAGTGGACTTAAAACGCTTAAATTAAAAGAGAAGGGTATTACTTTACAATTTTGGCTAAGTACTCCTGACTTGACCATTGTTTTTTTGTCGTGTTAGAAACGTACAATAATATGGATGAGGTGTTAAATACACTTATGGTTGGCAGTATGGCGATAGAAACTATGAAACTTTAGGCTGAATGAGAAAATGCTTGTGCTAATTTACTGTTAAATGATTTGTACCTAAGTCGCCTTTTACGGTATCACCAATCATCCAATCATCTGATGGTAGATGATACGCTGACCATGACAGAGCTGCATTGAAGGAGACCACGAACTGATAGACAGTTATTAGTCTACGTCAATCCGTCAAGCGAGACAACAGATGTTAGAACTCTTATACTCGGTATTTTCACTAGCAGAAACCAAAACGTGCATAACACTCCTGTTTCACGGGACGATATCTGGCACTGCGGTACCGAGTCTACCATCTAGTATTGAGACACAAAAAACGATCCTATAAGTGCATTTTAAAATTATCAAAATTGTGACCCTGAAGTCAATATAACGAACAATAAGCAACCAATAATAGGGGCCAATCCACAAATTGAAACATTCCCATAAAAAGGCGATTTGTGAAACTATTAGGCTCTTTTAGAGCACTCAAAGAAGGCATTGATCACATCCCTTTCGGCACTAAAACATCGAAAGGGTGCGTACTCAGTAAGGGCCTGTTTATATTGGAACTCTAAAGATACGTTAAATTTATATGCAAAAGTATATTAGTATTAAGGATAAGTATGGTAGTTTTAGCTTAAACAAACAAAGATTAATATATTTATCAAAGATAAAATTACGTCGAAACAAACATTTAATTTAATCAATATATTCGAATAATGCTTATTACTTGCCTATATTAATGATTATATCGCAAAAATAAGAGGAAATAAATAAATAAAAATGACGCGTGTATCATTACACGATTATGTAAATACAACCAATTAGTACTTACGATCTCCTTAAAATTAATGTATAATGGATTGGCCCAAAACACATATACTAAAAATAATTTGAATGGTAAAACTTTGTTTATAAAAAATACAAATCAATGGTTTCATGAATTGGTTGCAGCTTGCAATTCGATTAATAATATAATACATACACAATACAATATCCGTAAGTATAATGAGATTATTAAGTGGAATGTCGGTTGACATCCGGTCCCCATAATCAAAATAATCTTAGGTATATCATAAATTCAAAACAACCATGTGTAAAATGTTACCATGTAAAGATATAAAAGTCGCATATTTTCCGTTCTTGTCTGCACAAAATATTGTTTTTCTATGATTTTTTCCATTTCTCTCGGCTTCTTAGTCTTCATTGTCAATGCGGTGTTGTTAAGCCACAATGATTATTAATACTATTTACTTAATTGTTTTTTAAAGAAAGACGTAAATTTATCTCTGAAACATTACATTAAACGGACACATAAACCTTAATACAAGGTTCTCAAAATGTTAAATGCGTAAACAGATTAATTTATAAAGCAGCATTTTAACAGTATGTTATTAAATTAAAAAGCAACATGTTGTAAATATAACTCCTAATTAAGCCAGTGCTACGTTCCCCAGGAATTCTCACTTTTCAGTCAAGACACTTTCATGCATTGTAAGGTGCATTTTTGTCTCAAGTTTTTCTTTATTATTCGCAGTGTGAATTCACGCCAGCTAGCATTATGGAGGAGGATTACGTGCCCTGCTTTCAAATATTGCTAGTGCCATTTTCACGTCACTTATTCAGTGTACACTTCTTCGTACCTTGATGTTATCTGTCAGACTGTGTTTTGTATTCGATGGCACAGTCACGTTCAATATTGTGGGTCAGTGGGATCGGTCGTCTTAAGTTTCGGGCATTTAAGGAGTTGCATTAAGGAGATACTCACCCGAGTATAAGAAAAAAAATCTTCAAAAACAAAAGTAAATATGAATATGAATCGCAACTTTTTTGAATTGGTGTCCGCAATAGTAGGTTTATACAGCATACAGCGGAAAAGGTTCATAGGGTATTAAGAATTTTCATCCAAGGCAAAGATCCCAGTGCGAATTTCCTTCATGAGGTGTGATGACAAAGACTCGAATGTCTAAATGTTCACATTTTAAACTATTTTAACCTACCACCTAGCGGTGTTTTTTTGCTCAACATTGTTCTTTCCATTTTATGCCAGCTTTCTTGGTCATCCACTTCCTTGATCCAGCCCAAATATCCTTCGCAAATTTTTGTTTTCTCGAGCCGAATGGCGTTTTACATTACGCTTGTCAAGTCACGGTCTTCATTCCATAACTCGTCTAAAGTATGCTCCAATGGCCAATGGTACTGTTTTAGTTGGTTAGTGCCAATTTGGTACGCTTTGTAGGTTACTAAAAAGCTAGGAAGCTTTAAAACTAATTAGTTTACGATTATTTCTAAATTTTATCCCTAAGATAGACCCTGAGCATAACTTTCTTCATATCCCATCGAGTGACATTGAACTTTTGGACAAATACGATAGATACGTATATTATATAAGTACTTACGGGTAAGACATATTGCTCATATATTTGTGTTGAAGCATTGCGGAATTATTTATTGTCATATATTTACGAAATTAGGATCTGCACTCATCAAATCTAGATATTATTTCATCAACCCTATTGTTTTTTGCAGTAGTAATTTTCCTCCGTTAACTGCTATGAACTAATTTCATTATATACCCTTAAAACTGTACGCCATTGCAGTAATCGCCAATTTGCTTAAAGATGTAACCCTTATCCCATACTTTGTCTGGTATCCCCGCGTCGTAAATTCATCGGGATGCCTTCTACGATATAACTTTGTTATCTTTCGGGAGCGCTAAATGTCGCTTTATGTATCGTGGGAATCGAGAGAGACGCTTGCGAAATTCGTTAGCATAACTCTTGTGAGATTTTAAACTCGGAGGATAGGCACTCTAGACTATAACGCAGTCTTTACTTTGCAACTTCGTGTTGTGTTACGCGAAAACTTCCCTCTAAAGGGAAATGGTTTTGACGAAAAAGTAAGTTGATAAAAAACAATGGTATCTTTTACATCATAGGAATTAAAAATATACGCTTTTTTAAAAAAAACAGCAGTATAATATTTGTAGTTGGGTAATGAACTTTTGAACGCCACGGGTCTAGGCACAATGTAAACTCTATTGTTTCTGACGACTAAAGTGGTCGTTAGCGTTCAAAGATTGACAAACAAATGCTGTAACTTCTTACATAATTTTTAATAACTACCCATAACAGGATTTCTCGGTGGCTCGTTGGTGTTGACTGTTGCTTTCCAATCTCGAGGGTGCAGGTTCAAATCCCGCCACGTACCAATGTCTTTTCAAATATTGTAATTATTTATATACTTTTATACGACGCTCTTATGTTGAAAGAAAATACCATGAGGAAACCTGTGTACGCCTACGATGAAATTCAAAAGTTGTGCGTAAAGTTGACTAATGCGCACTGGTTTTCCCACGCGATTCAATCCCGTCGCGGCGGGGTCACGCTGCCGAGCGCTGTGCCCTCTAGACCACGACCTATTTTCCTTATTGTGTAAACGATAAAATCGATGAAATTTAGCATAAATATTTCAAAGTTTGCTCGCAAACAGTAAAAACCATAAAATAATTTTCATTTCCATGCGCTACGAGACATGGTGTACCCGAATATATTTCAACGCACTCCGTAAATATCTTTACGGATATCACCCTAGAATTTGGATATGGCTTGGAGATATCAATAGACGCATGAAAAGGGTCGAACAGGCCCCCACTTATGTTATACGATTGATATTACGGCAAAAATTGCTATTCACAAGAATATCGAGTTGCTGTTTTCCAATTTATACATCTGATGGATCGTTGTCTATTCTATGCTATTACGATAAGATCGAAATTCGTTTAATGATACAAGTTTAGTTGCACTAAACAGGCAAAAATGATGCAGCTATTTTGGGGTAAAAGAAACGGAATCTAGCTGAGCTAGTCCTTATAATTCAAAAATAATTTTAAATGACAATTTACTTCATAAATTAAGAATCTTAACAACCATACTCTGGTACCGTTATTTAGTTGCACGATATAATAATAATAATTAATAAATATCCACTGACATTCACACAGTGCCATCTAGCCCCAAGTAAAGCGTGAAGCCTGTATTATGGGTACTAAACAACGGATAAACATACTTATATTTTTTTGTTGTAAATACAAACATATTATACATAGAAAACACCCAGACCATTAAAAACAGACATGTTCTTGAACACTGTTTGTACTGCCCGGGGATTGAACCCGGAACACTTGGTGTAATATGTGGGTTGTCAACTCAATGTATTACATAAAAGATATATTTTTTGTTATATTAAGAGCGTCGGTGGCTCAATGGTGTGGAATGTCATATCTAAAGATGTAACCTTTTTGTCGTTTTATCTTGAATTTTACTGCCTGCTTTCAACAAAGCTAGACCGTAAATGTATCTGCCTTGGCGCAAGAAATAAGCGTGATATAGGTCCGAGGAAGACTTTATAAATTGTATACCTAGATTCAATATAAGTACTACACGTTATGTATATGAATCTTCAACTGTAGGAGTATCTTTTGAAATGTGCATGAATATCGGTCTTAATTTGCCTTCAACAGTATATATGTACATATTACAAAATATGTATACTATTTACGTTTTTTATTGCTATGTATGAATTTTAGCATAGCTGTAATATGGGTTCTAAATAACGGATAAACATACTATGTATTTTTTAAATACATAAAAATACCCAGACCATTACAGACATGTTCATGCAAACAAATTTATACTGTCCGGGGATCGAAACCGGAACTCTCGTCTCAACCATTACACTAGATCGGTCATGAATATCTTTTAATAATTATGTTGAAACTATACAATAATAGTTCTTTACACTTGCGTGCTATTAGCCGTTCGACGTTACTCGAAGTGCAACCTTATATTATGTCTATGGTGCAACCAAACACGACCAAAGCTATTCGATATTCAATTGCTAAGCTGGCGTGGAGGAACTATGCATTCCAAGGAATTTCTAGATTATTCCGAATCATATAATATCATGATACATACATAATACCAAGTTATATTATGGATTCTATATTTGGTTGTAGTATTGTAACAAAAGCTCACTCGATTCCGAGTAGGCAATTTTAAAAATATTTTTTCTTTAATTTAGTAATAACTTAGTTTTAATATAAAATAATGTGATTTTAGTTTAATATTTACTTTACTTCGAAATCCCGTCAATACAACCCTTAATGGTTTTCGTACGGAGTTGGATAAACAATTATTTGGTCAATTTTTTATATATTTATTATCATCATCATCAGCTCATTAAACGTCCCCACCGAGGGGCACGAGCCTACCCGTATAGGGTGATTAGGCCTTAGTCGTCCACGCGGGCCCAGTGCGGATTGGACGACTTCACACACAACCTTCGAATCTCTTCGCAGGCGTGCATGAAGGTTTCCTCACGATGTTTTCCTTCACCGTAAGAGCGTCGGATAACGTACATATATATTTCGAAAATTCGAAAATACATTGGTACGTGTCGGGATTTGAACCTCAGCCCTCCCGGTAGGAAGGCGACAGTCCACACCACTGAGCCACCGACGCTCTATATATTTATTATAAATAAATAATAATAATGAATACTGCCTTCGTGGTTTAATGCGTTCAGCGTTAGTTCATTTCGCCGCGTGATTCGGGGGTCGTGGCTTCTAATCTTGCATAGTGAAAAATCATTTTGTGCAACAAACGTTTACATAAGTAAATAAATAACGGTTTCACATTGTTTTTGTAAATACATACATTACCAACCAAGACGACCCATATAGTGTAGCGGTTGAGACGTCGGCTGCTACACCAAGGGTTCCAGGTTCGATCCCCGGGCAGTACAAACATTTGTGTGCATGAACATGTCTGTTTGTAATGGTCTGGGTGTTTTCTATGTATAATGCGTATGTATTTACAAATAAAAATGTATATAAGTATGTTTATCTGTTGTTTAGTACCCATAATATAGGCTTCACGCTTTACTTAGGGCTAGATGTCGCTGTGTGAATGTCAGTGGATACTTATTTATTTATGCTTAAGAAATAAATAATGTTTTAAATCTCTGGAAGATGGTAGCTGGATCCCATTTAAGTAAGTTACTTAAAATAAATCATAATATTTTATTGCAAACGCTAAGAAAAGTGACTACAATTTGCTTTCGTAAGACTCTTTTTTCTTTCTTCATGAATAAGAAAATGGCGTTAACACCACAGTTTCTGGGAAACACCTTATGTTGCATAGAGTGCTTTAAGTTAATATCAAAGCTAGTGTTCTCGGAAGGATCCAGGAATACTAGCAGATTCCTCATAAACAGTTCTTTTAGTATTAAAGTATGGTTTTCTATTTAAAAGGACTGCGGTTTATATTTTCTAAAAATTTGCACTTTTATGCTCAATATTTCGTAAACGAAGCGTTGTCTCAAAAACGGTTTACACACACGCGTGCATCTCTGAATGACCAATTCAACGATATCCCTTTCGATGAGATTGGTAAAAACTATATTTATAAACTAAATACTTTTAATGTATCCAGTTACACTCGCGGAAGACAAATCTAATGACACCTCATATGTTAAATCCGTACATAGAAATCTACATACATAGAAACGCTTGAAAAACATAACCCTCTTTCGGCAGGCGGGTAAAAAATGAAAGCGGCTTGGTTAGTAACAAAATATAACGTGAGACCAAACGAAAATATAATTACGCAATGTGTGTGATTTTATAGAAAAAGAACCTTATAAATTCCAGTCATACATTGTATCGATACTTGAATGGAAGAGTGAAATAAAAAACCTTTTCAAGTTCGCTTTCAGTGCTCGGGCTTTTTCATAAATAGACAAAACACGACCTCAATTCGTGCAACGGTTTTATATTCTGCATGCCAGTCGAGTACATTATTTCGATCTTCAAAGGGTGTGAGAGCAAAATTACAATGTCAACGCTAAAATCCAAATAACTTTTATAACGCCGAAGCTGGCTAATTGTCCATTTGCGGGCATTCGCGCGTGTTCACGAAAAACAGAGGACACGGTCGCCATTTTTAATTCAATTCTTCCGAACAAAGCTGCCGTTGCATTTTTCGTTGCGCGCTTCGTGTTTTGTTTTTGAAAAGAGCAAACGTCTATAAAAACGGAACAAAAAGCATCTTAATTTCCTATCCTTTTAGCGGAACGGACCGCGATAACTATGCTGTGATTATTTTTTTGAAAAGTAATTTGGAGTGGGCGCCTGCTTGCTGCAATGGCCGTTTATATACAAGCTCAGTGTCTATGGACGGCGTATTGCGATTTAGTATTGCTAAACGAGTTTTTCAATATGCTACAGCATATTGCTTTCATTCGTTGTTGTTTTGATAAATGGGATATTTTTATTGAATAGGTACAAATTTTCATTGAATTTTCAAAAGCATTTGTAGAGTATTACATTAATAATAATAATATAAACTTTTTTATTTTCTCCATAAACGACATCACATTACAATAACTCCAAAATTATGTTAAGACAAAAGGTACAATGTAGTCATTTATGGGAGACTGGTGCCTGTTTAGGTTCGAAGACCCGTGGTACTGGTCACCAGGCCCCTATAGTTTATACTGAAACATAATTACAAAATAACATTTATTCAGAAACATTAAACTCTAAAATCAAATATACAACGTATAACATATACAATAGAACATTATTACGTACATTCCTAGTTTATTGTATATGTGCGTGGAGGCGCGCGCGCGCTTGTTAGTGTGTGTGTGTGTGTGTTGAGTGTGAGTGTGCGCGTGCGCACATTAAATAACTCGCAATCAATAACTTCAATATCGTTTTCTTAAAATTATTTTGTTTTATTGTGCGTTATCAAAAGTAAACAACGTGATTAGTATGCAATGTTGTTTGCACATAGTTAAATTTAATAAAAGTTTTTATGTTTCTGAAGACGTGCCCCTGTGGAACTCACTTTAATTGAGCGCGACATAAAAAACTAGAACATCCAATAAATCCCTGCCGCTAATACAGGGCACCATCGACTTAAAAACTCCGGGCATTCGGCTCACACTCCGCTCCAATCTGTTTGAGAACACGTTAAGGATTCCGATCGCGCATCTCCTGGCAACGATATTAATTAAAGATGGTGCAAACTTTCCACATTCCTCACACAATTTGGCTCGAGTTGGTTTGTGTTCCGAACCAATGTAATTGGAATTGTTCCGGTAGGTTTAGAATGCGGCCAATTTAAGATTGGGACGCAACTGGACAGTTTTCGGTCAGAATTCAATTCGGCATTCTTTTGGGAGATGACAGTTCAAATCTGGGACGTGGAATTCCAATAAATATTATTTATAGTCAATTCATTACTACCTTTAAAAAAATAATTTAATTTTTTAACAGAAATAGATTTTATAATATGAGGCGATTCAAAAATACATTGTTTCTGAAAGTTAAGAGCTGTAATCTTTACCCTGGAAAGACAGATGGTAAAATTGTATCGCTTGCGGTTTTGTAATAGGTATTTTATCGTATAGGTTTTTTTTTCATATAACCAAGGTTTAAGAACCCTAGTTTCCATAATAAATATTGTTTGCCAGTACCGGTTTTTTTTTAAAACAAAGGTCCCCCTAATAGCAAGACCAAAACTTACCGCGCAAAATTTGAGCAGTTCCAAGATTCATTAGAATAAAAATACCTCAACTGAAAGAAAGGCTTGACCTTAAACCTATTGCAGATATATTATACAAATCTTATAAATGTAATCCTGCCTCAGTAACAAAGATCTTTTGGAAAGAAACTACACCTGAACTTGATCCTTAATAATAGTTATTTGCTTTAAGAAATTAGATTTTAACTGCACAAAAGTAGACGTAATTATCTTGTTTACAACATCACTTAGTGCTGTTTAATCCGAGACATAAAAGAGCTGAGAAAAATTCATTTCGGGCTTTTCTTTTCGCATCTAAGAAAATTATGGTCGTAATAAGTATAGAAGTTGCTAATGTGTCGATGAATGATAATTTGCTACTACTTGTATAGGTACTATTGTAACTTATTGTGTATTTTGTTATTTTGTTATCTATACTAATATATAAAGCTGAAGAGTTTGTTTGTTTGTTTGTTTGTTTGAACGCGCTAATCTCAGGAACTACTGGTTCGATTTGAATAATTCTTTCAGTGTTAGATAGCTTATTTATCGAGGAAGGCTATAGGCTATATATCATCACGCTACGAGTAATAGAAGCGGAGCAGTAATGAAAAATGTTTCAAAATCGGGTGTATTTTTTCATACTTGGAGCTTCCGCTGCGTACGCTGCGTAAACGGTTAAAATTACACAAAAGTCATGTATGAGAGTATTGTTCTCCTTTTAAAGGTCTACAAAAAAGTCCGCGACAGCATATGTCTATCTTTAAGGTTAGCTCACTATAACATATTTTTTGCTAATAAAAATTCTGAAATTGACCCCGAAACCTTTAAAGTTGGAGGGAGGGGAAATCCTATGTATAGTGATAAATGAAAGTACCGTGTTATCCCGAATTTAATGCGAGCGAAGCCGCGGGCAAAAGCTAGTTTTTATATAATTTCACTTGTATAAAGAGCTTTAATAACTGATGACCAAGTTAAACTTAGATGAGGGTGGTTAAGTAAGAATATTATGGACATAATTCTTAAAAATTTACTAATGTGTCGACGAATGATAATTTTCCACTGCTTGTATAAGTACTATTTTAACTTATTGTGTATTTTGTTATTTTTATATCATATCACTTGTCTAAAGAGCTTTAGTCTCTGATGATCAAGATAAACTTAGATGATGGTGGTTAATGTAAGTAAGAAAATACTGCTGGACTTAAGCCGCCTCCACGATGAAGAAGGATTTTGCCAGGTGACTTAGAGATACTAGTTCTATTAAAACTATATTATTCATAGTATTAATTATATTCTAATCGGCACTACACGACAGCTACTTATTTATTTATTTATTTATAAGGGTGTGCTTACAGCTAAACATAATCAACGTTTGTATTTACATTTTCATGAATAAGGTTCATATATGCAAGCCTTTTACATGCACACACAACTTGTTGTAGTTAGAGGCATTTAAACCGAAGATAAAAATAATTAATAAAAAAAAACATTTGAATTGAACATTACAATATGATTATGAGTGAAGACTATCGAGCAGTTTCAGCATTTTGTGTTTAAAAATATTGAGTTTTTGTGTAAATATGTCAATAAATACTTGAATAAGAACTACATAAAAGGTAATAAGTTACAATTTTCATACGTATTTCCACTTTCCATTTATGACCGGCTTAAACATTTATGAGGCATAATATGAACTTCCAAATTTGTACATCGTAAAACGCACCTTTACCTCTGAAATTAATGATAATATGAAATATATTATCATATCAAATTTTATTCCACTTAAACGAGTCATGAATAAATTTAGGTGTTGCGCAATATCACTGAAGAAAAGAAGGTTAATAAATAATTCGCGGAATGCTTCTGGCACGCTATTTATTCGGGAAATTGAACGAGGGGGGCGTGCCCTGCAAATAATTTATCAACAAAATGTGTTACATTACATTGGCCGTGTAAAAAATTGCACCGTTTGGTTGCGGCGTGATTTTATGACTGGGTATCGGTAGAAAAATATTTTACTGCTGACTTTAAGACTGTATTTTATCGGATGTGAAGTACTCACTATGTACTTATTTATTTAATTGTATGACATTTGATCTTCACCAAGTTGCTTCCAACATGCAAGTTTACTCTTATAACTACAAGCGAATATCTAAGTTCTTCACCCATTGGGCTGTGTCAGCATCAGGAGAAAGCAAACTCAGAGAAGTCTCCAGGGAATCTCCGGTTGTGACAGTAATTTATGATGTGTTAGATAGTGTGCACGGGCGCACCACAGTCGCAACTTGGGGAAGGCCGCCTTCCGCACTTAAACATGTAATCCCCGCACAGTCCGTGTCCAGTGCGGAGCCTATTCAATTGGTACAACTATGTACTAGGATGCAATTATTGAAAGTGGTAAAACTCAAAAAGGTGTGGACGTAGAACCTAAGCAGATAGACTATCATTAGATAGGATTAGGTAAGTGACTGCTGATGTCATGGGATTTCAATAGGGACCACAGTTCAGTTGCTCATTTGTGGTGTAAATAACTTAATAACTGAATCGGCTAATTTGTACTGCCGGTCTATTGTACCTTCAATCGAGTACTACGAAAGGGTAAGTGAGTGAGATTTAGCTACCCAAGCAGTCCATATACAAAGTCTCGTTCAGGTTAAGTTATAAACCATTTATACACGTCGGTTATAGAAATAAACAAATGTTTAACCCTATTTTTTTAATATATGAAGCGTCGTTGACTCGTTGGTATGGACTGTTGCCTTTCGATCTGGAGGGTACAGGTTCAATTTCGCCGCGGACCAATGTCCTTTCGAATTTTCGAAACTAAATAAACGTATTATCGGACGCTCTTAGGGAGTTGTGCGTGAAGTCGGCCAATCCACACTGGGCTCGCATGGAAGACTAAGGCCTGTACTCGTGCTCGTGCGGCTCGTATCTCTCGTTGTGACTAAATTGCTTCCCATTATAAGTAAAATGACATGTGACTAGCGACATGATCTATAATATAAAAATAAATCGCAAAATGTGTTGGTAAGCGCATAACTCAACAACGCCTGGACCAATTTGGCCAATTCTTTTTTTTAAATGTTCGTTGAAGTCTAAGGATGGTTCTTACGCGAGAAAAAAATCGAATATTGCCGGGAAAACCTAAAAACAGCCCTTTTCTTTTCAATACAAAGTTTTCTAACTAAAACGTAGAATTTGAGCTTTATTGCTATTATTATATAAAGTTCATTAAAATTACTTACTTTTAAATGCTTATAGTGTTTTATTTAATTATTTTTAATTCACACCGAATAACCAGTGTGACGGTTCTGTTCAGGATAATTTTGGCAAAGAATATAAAAAAGGTAGGAACAAAACACTGCCACATTACAATTTTTTCTGACAGGACGAAGTCTGTCGGGTCAGCTAGTTATGAATGAAAATTTAGCCCAACCGTAGTGAAGGCAGAATTTTGCCGGAGACACTTTGAGGGAAATTGTGCAACTTGTGAGTTTATTGTTGTGTTGTGTCATAATGTCATTGCGTTGCATTGTCATTAGACGGCTAAGTTAAGAGTTAACACCTAATCTAAGCTATCGAAAAACTTGTTTCGTACATAGACCCAACATTAAGTTAACTTGAACAGCCGTCAAACAATTATCCGAAATACATGGCTGTTGCCATTTCCCTTCCACTCGATGAAAGCCTTGGTCATGTATCGCGAAACGTCAGCTGTTTGTTTCGTGGAAGTCGTAACAATTCACGCACTTTTTGCTCAGTTCGTTGCATCTAAGTGCACTCTCTAGATCCTGTTGTCCAGGAATAACTCGCTTCTGTTTTTATACCCATTTTATGGAAAGTGTTAGTATTTATCAAAATAATAGCTTTATTGCTTGTTTTAGTATTTTAAATAGTAATTTCGTCAACGTAACATAAATAGAAGCTTGGGCCGAGCCCCATCAGGTGGACCGACGACCTGGTTAAGGTGGTTGGTAGCAGATCGATGTCAACTGCTTATTATTGAACTACGCGGAAGTTATTAGGGAAGACCATTCAGCAAAGGATATGAGCCTGTAATGATGATGATGATTGTAGTATCCATTCTTTGTTTTTGTCATCAAATGCAATTTACACAAACAAAGGCTTTGAATGATCAAAGAGTCATCAGTCAGCCAAATGCAGCGATACGCTAGCTCGAACCTCGCTAATTGCATCGGCGCATGCATCTGTACATATTGAAATTGAATTTACAACAAGTTGTCCGTGCAATTAGAAGGGTGCCGCATTGTTACCGTATTAATGACTGCTAGGTGCTTTTATTTTTGGTTATTGACATAAACTGAATAGAAAATTATATTTTGTAGAGCAAATAATGAGTTGTGTTTCAGAGTTCCAACACGATATGAAGTACTCGTATCAAATTGCTTCTTTGGTCTGATGCTTTAAATCTAGAAATAACCTAGTACATTTTTTCCAGTCTGGTTATAGCTTTTGGAACGATCAGATGATTGAGTCTGCAATGTCCTTAGCGAACTGAAAAAAAAACGCATAAAGTTTTTCACTTTGCAGTTTTCCAGCGGGTTCCAAACTCACGACCCCGGGGCACGCAGCGATCTAAAAGTAACGTAGTGAACACTGCGCAACTGTGTACTGATGCAAGTTAAAAAAAATCGCACACATTACATTTAAATGCATCATATTCGATTAAATGTATAGAACTGAATTGACTCTGAGGAATTTGAAACTACAAATCCAATTTAAACATAGCACTTGCTTCACAGAATTATTTAAGCCAAAGTAGCGCTGTCATTATAAATTTAATTCAATAGAAACTCGATGCGTCTTATTTGCAGTAAAGATGGCCGCTGGGGTCAAATGAGTAATTCAATTGAAACCCTTGTTACAGGGTGTGGTGCAATTATTGTGCCTTTATTACTTAGAGACTTGATAAGGGCTTCACGTGGTTCCATCACGATTTATTTAGTTTAATTGTGTATTTAAGAGCTACTTTTGAAGAATAGTGGTCAGATCATTGTATGTATACCTATATTACATATAAATAAAATTTGAGAACTTAAATAGAACAGGAAAAGAGACGGTCAGGTCACTCACCTGGTGGTAAGTGATACGCCTAACTATGACAGAGTGGCATTGTATGAGACCAACAACTGTTAGACAGTTATTATTCTCCGTCAATGAGCCGAGACAATAGATTTACTCGGTAATTTCACCAGCTACAGTGCCCTGTTTCACAGGACGATATCTGGTACTGCGGTGGTACCTGCCTAGACGACTCAGTATCGAGTCTACCACCTAGTCCATTGATGACATTAAAAAATGTCTTTGCATTTTAAACTATACAAATATCATTTTAAAAAGGTTGAGCAAATTGTCTACTACATATATGTAAATATTCTTCCATTATGAGCATAAAGCATCCTTTATTACAAATATAATTGAATTGAAATTTGATACGTCTTATTTGCAGGCAATGCGGGGACATTGGCGAGGGTCAGATGAGTAATTAAATTGGGCCCAGAGAGGGACCGTAGATTATTATACCTCTATTTCTACGCGTCGCAGATGAGGGTCGACCGATAATACTCGTATTTACGAAATTCGTCGACAGCGCTGGCAAGAATTAAACATACTATTGGATCAGTGATGCTTTTAATTAAGTCATATTGTATGTAGAGCGTCGGTGGCTCAGTGGTGTGGACTGTCGCCTTCCTACCGGGAGGGCTGAGGTTCAAATCCCGACACGTACCAATGTATTTTCGAATTTTCGAAAATATATGTACGTTATCCGATGCTCTTACGGTGAAGGAAAACATCGTGAGGAAACCTTCATGCACGCCTGCGAAGTGATTCGAAGGTTGTGTGTGAAGTCGTCCAATCCGCACTGGGCCCGCGTGGACGACTAAGGCCTAATCACCCTATACGGGTAGGCTCGTGCCCCTCGGTGGGGACGTTTAATGAGCTGATGATGATGATTGGTCATTTCAGAAATCTCTTCTATTTATGGAATACAAGTTAACGTTATTAATCTATTGAACCATCAGCACAATCCTGAATAGTGTTTTATATAGTAGCCCAATCAAAATGTGCGAGTACAATAGATTACGCTCCAAGAATTTATTTTTGCTAGGTTTGCTTGACACAGGTTTAATGATGAAATGGGTTGACGGAGGACTCTTCGCATTGCGAATTTTGATACAAAATGTATATCCCATTACCTGGGGACCCAATTCTGGGATGAGTGACTTGATTTTATTTTATACTCTTCAATATTCAAAACAGTTTAACTATCTTTCGTTACAAGGTTCTGAAAAGCTCTCGCGTCAGTGATTCTATTATACGTTCCTATTGTCAACAAACAAGAAAAACATTTGTATAATTATTATTCCCAATATACATCTAAGTCATAAAGGTAAGTTTTTCAGTTTTTTTTAGAATTGATGAATGTTAACGTGCTTTAAATCATTTGTTAGTTTTCGTCATTTTTCCCAACAAGTAGCAACAATTTGGTAAAAAGATGTTAGCGTAATAAGCTTTTTTGGTAGGTTACTGATCTAATATAAAAATCATTTTACTTTTTTTTAGACAATACTTATTTTGAAAACATAAAGCAATATAATGCCGCTCGGCGGCTGCGCGTCACGTGATTAATAGGGCATCATCCAAAAGACTGTTACTGTTAAATACATACTATAATTGTTTAAATTTTCTTAAAACACCCTTCCACAATATTATTACTAAATTCCATATCTTAAATTAAATATAACCACGAAAGTAAATTTATTTAAGATACCTAGCTTTTTGATGCAACCGGCCGACCGCAAGGCAAGCTAGTGTGAGTGCGTCACTCACACAGGTAGCCGGCCGTTTGAAATACCTAATTTGCAGTCGCGTCAAACGGATGATGCCCCTTTAACGAAGCTATTTTATGTTTTACTGCGGGAGAATATAGCACGGGTAGTACCGCGGGGAACAGCTAGTCTATAATGTTATTTAAACCGCTCTCCTTAAGACTGCGTATTTAGTACTTGTACAATACATGAGCAATCCCAAGAGATACCTTGAAATAGCGCCGAAGCCTATCTATACATAAAAATAAAATTGGAGTGTATGTTTGTAAAGATTTTTACAACATGCATATGAATATACGAAGAATTTTTATTTTCGTAAAAATAAAGCTTCTATTTTAAACTTTTAATAAAAGTGTGTATGAAGTTAACTGACACTCTGCATAAACATAATAGCTAGGTTTTACTGCAGGAGAATAACCGCATGTAACACCACGGGACAAAGCTAGTTACAACTAAAGTAATCCAAAGGTACAATAGTAGCGTGACACAAAAATAATGTCGTCACAACTAATTGTCCTGAGACTGAGGGACTCTTGCCACTGGACCGGGAAATTGCGTTAGTACTCCAATAACATGGACGCTCCTAGCTGGAAACAGATAAGCTGTCGCGTTCATTCTTTTGGGGATTGGTGGGTGGAAACTTTTTGATGTCGCATTTAGGATGTCTTTAAGGGAAACTATACAATTAGATTGTCTTGGAAAATATAAGTTGGGAAATTGTTTTTGTGTGCGTATTTTCAACAGTGTTTATGAAATCTATAATTTTTTATGATGCCTCTTTTTTGATAATAATGAGTCTTATATTTGATGATTCGTTTTCTAATTGAAAAGAAGTTTATTCATCGACGCCATGTAGCTACCAATAAATTGTTCAATATTAAATATTTCTGAGTAATAATAATTGTGTTTAATTATACCTTATAACTTGGGTATATAATATAAGACACCATTTTGTACGTTTAATATTTTAATAAACTATGATTTATTACCATAGCTATGCTATGCGAGACGGCCTGTGCCCCGTAGTGCGCGTTATAACCTGATGATGATAATGATGTAGCTTTATAAATGCAATCTAAATTATATCAATAATATATTAAATTTTATTCGTCTGAAATATATGCTTTATAGCAAGAAGCCATATTCCTCACCAATACATGTTGGTTATAAAATTAAGTGCCAAAGTAAACAAAACGACAATTATCAAATTACCTCAGGGAAATTCTTTGTTTTAGACTCTCACTGTTTTCTAAAGGGCTGTGCATAAGTCACGACCTGTGCAGTGACCCGGCTACCCCTGCCCTTCCAGGTGTAAAAACTAGGCCTAATAATCACAATAGATCTCTTTTAAGGCCAACGGTAACATCTCTCGACGTTTCACAGTTTTTGTCCTGTATGAACACATCAATCTTCAAAGGAGCCAGCCATTTGGCTTGGCGCCAACTATAAAACATTAAAACTAAAGCGTTGGGAGTGTAATGCAATGGAGTGAGGACTCTCAAAACGACACTCGAAAGTAGCAACTCTGATTATTTAAAACTGTTTGTCAGTGGTTTCCTTGAGTGCAATTTGAATTTCAATAACAAGTAACAATGTTAAATAATGCATTGCGATTCCATGAAGCATTTGGTAGAAAAGCTGCTTAAAACATAGAAATAGTATGCTCGTGCTTTTATTAGTCTATTATTTTTTAAACTTTATATTGTGACTGTTCCATGCTTATTATGCCATCTATCTTACACTAAAGATGAATTTCATTGAGTATTCGGAAGTAAAACTGCTTTGAAAACACACATTGTGAGCTCTTTTCTACTTATCGCAGTCCACTCCTGGACATAGGTTTCACTTATTTTGCACCAGATATTCCGATCCTCCGCTTTCCTCATCAAACCTCAACCTCAATCAAGCCTCCACCAGTGACCTTATACAAGTCATTATTCCACCGACCCGGAACTAAAACCTACATAAAATAAAATATAAAATGCATAAGCCACTGCTTGAACGTGTAATGAATGAATCTGAACTTTCTCTTCACCGAAACTGCAATCTCACACGAGTAAAACTTCCAATACACGAATGAACTTACCCCGATTGTTTCGTTACGTTGAAAACTTCAGTCGAATGGTTAAACTGGAATTAAGCCGTTGGCAATTCTGTACTGGAAACCCAGTTCGCAACTAAAATGTACTATGAACAATGGTTGAAATTAAAACTGGAGTTTTACACCCGGTTGACTTTGCGGACGGTCGCCATCTAGAACAATGCTTTGATAGTGCCACTGTAGATTTTGTTTCATTTTTAAGTATTCACTATTTATTGGAAAAGGAAAACAACAAAAAACAAACAATAAATTTTTGTGTTGCAGAAAAGAGCCATCCGTGCCATATACGGCCTTAAATCGCGTGACTAAGGAAAATATTTAAACAAATACTTAAATATTTTAATATTACCTCTCAGTACATTCTAGACTGCATCATCTATGTACACAAAATTTAACATGTATTTTCAAAAAAGTCAGATAATCATAGTTTGGACACTAGAGACAAACACAAACTTGCCGTTCCAAATCATAGATTGCATAAGGTCGAGAACTCATTTGTGGGATTAAGCATTAAAATATTTAATAAGCTACCACTTCGGCCTAGCCGGACATTCGTATCCATGAATATATATCCGCTAAAATTTTTAATTATTAAAAATCTACACAACCCCGAAAATTTTACGTTCTCAGTGGCAGTGGCCCGGTTTCCACAACATGTGTACCTTATATATTAATTAATTTCCATTTTCCACTCTTTTTATTTTAGAGAAAAATATATGCAATATTTGTCAGTCCCAATTTCGTTATTATTTCTGAACTCTGATTAACGTTCGACCTTAATGTCAAATCAAATAACGCACTTACAATAAACGGTCATTAACACTAGGGTGGGCGCGCGTAGATAACCGAAAACTATGCAAATCATTGCCAATGTCCACAACGAAAGAACGATAACACTTAAAGCTTAATTTATTAACCTTCAAACTGATCTTTGGGTCACCCGGATCGATTGACTCAATGTTTAACTAAATTAATTGGAAAAATGTTGGCCGGTATAATTTAGTTTTAAGATCGCCTCGCCACCGAGTTCTTATTAGTTGGAGGAGATATTTTTAGTTAATTCACTTAGCGTATTCCAAAATTAAAAGTCTGTTTTATTAAATTTAGGTGCATTAAGAACATTTAGGAATCTCAAATCTACCATTGGTTACAAAAATAATATAATTTTAATCTTAATGTATAATTTTGTACTCTCGATTTATTTATAATAAAAATAAAATCTGTTCATTTTCGTTTGATGAGAACAAATGTACTGACTTCCATACATTGCTAGTTACCTAAATAACCAAAACAAATATGCCATATCGTATCTGTTTTATGTCTAAGAACTATTTATTTTGCTGTACAAATTAAGTAATCTATTCCTTCTTAATAAGCCATTTTTCCTAACAAGACAACAGATAAGCGAACACTCGCGTTCAAATTGGATCTGTTTGATTCATTACGACCGCACTCTCTTTTCCCAAATCTAAATCAACTGCGATCCTGTAGTGTCGGAGTGTCTCCAGCAATTAGTGTAAACACCGGCGACCTACAGCGCTGAGGCGAAGGGCACTTCACTCTGACTCAGTTTCGGTATCACTCAATGTGAAGGGCGAAGCGGGGTTACTTTTTTATTTTTGTCGAACCCGACAGACTTCGTTTTGTTAAAAAGATTTGGAATGTGGCAGTTTTCCTATCTCTTTAAGCCATGAGGATTTAATATATCAACAATTTATTGCAACACAAACTCATCTAATTTATATTACTTTACTTTTTAAACCTCTTTTTTCCATCCTAAGGTTGCCTGGAAGGAATTGCCTTGTGCAATAAGGCCGCCCATTGTACTATTTCTTCTATTTTATATGATTTTTTCCTAATGTGTTCTTTAATGTAGAGTACGTACGAGTATTAAGAATTTATTAAATAAATAGTATTAAAATCATTATAACGTCTCCACCGAAGGGTACGAGCTAAACCGTAAAGGATGTATAAGCCTTCCTTGTATAAGACACAGTACGGAATGGCCGTCTCACACTCTCTGGATTTCTTCGTAGAGGTGCGCAGGTTTCCTTACTTGTTTTCCTTCACCGTAGGGACGTCGGATAAACGTACATATAATTTCGAAAATTCGATTAGACATTGGTACGTGGCGGGATTGGAACTTGCTCCCTCCAGTTCGAACGGCAATGTCCACACCAATGAGTCACCGACACTTCATACATTAATGCTATTTATTAGCTTTTGCTCCTAAAGTGACTTAACTCATATCATTGCATGGAAAATATCAGTCAAAATTGAGGACATATTACAAAGGAACTAATATACGAGTAAATCAACGCTGCCATAAAAAAAATATATTTGAAATAGGAAATCAAGGAAACATACTATTATTATAACAAAATACACAAAGGTATAAGCATGACACCACTGAATACATGATTTAAGGCATGACGTTGAATTCCAAAGGAATTGAAAGAAAGAAATCTTTATTCAAATAAATCTATTACAGATACTTTTGAATCGTCCATTGTTATTATTATCATATTTTTTGTGACTCTACCACCGGTTCGGAATAAGTACGATTTTCGAGAAGAATTGTGGTAAGCCAGATACATTTCAGGCACCAATCTGTGGTTTTGTTGTCTTTGATTGTCTAGCTACCATCACTAAGAGATGGGTAGTGAGATCGATTAGGAATTGGAAACCGTAATAAAAATCTCTTACATTTAGTGCTATCTTCTGAACAGATTAATTTAGTAAGAGTTTTATTTAATTCCGAAATTTAAAGAAAAAAAAAGATGTTTTTGTGGTAAACCTTTAAGCTAATGTCTTTTGTATTATTTAACAACCATTTTTTTTTAGATTATAATTTGCTTATTGTGTTTTGCATAAGTTTATTGTAACATATTTTTATTTTAACTTTTCACCCATTTGTTTTCTTCTTTTATGGTTTATATGTGTCTCAATAAGCATCTGTCTATATCACTTTATATATTTATATGATTTGTACCTATATTTATCACTTTAAATGTTATGATTTGTACCTATTCAGATATAATAATAATAAATTCATTTATTCAGTGCCAAACACATACAAAGTTATACATATTAGTCTAAAATACAGTAAGAAACTGAAAGGTGCCCACACAGCTATATATGAGTAACTTACACACCATAACGTTATATGCTACTTTCTCAAATAAAAACAATAAACTTGTTATTTCAATATAGTTTAAAATATCACTCAGACCTTTCCCGAAACTCTCGTCTTTAAAATGTAGGTAGGAATTGTGGAAGGGAACCATCGCTATACATACGTGCAACTAGAAACTCGTTTGATACAATTTACCTTCCATTTTCTTAATTGCTCTTTTTATTTTAATTATTTGTAATAAAAACTACAACTATACGAGTTTTCAATTAATCTGTATTAGAAAATTAGAGATTCTGTTCTTCGAAATCGAATGGATGCAGTGTAAAGATTTTCGTGGTGACGTGCATACGTTGTAAAGGGATTTCGGATTAGTAAACTTACGGGGTTCAGTAATTTGTTGTTATTCGAAGTCACGTATCGCACCCCCAGGTGAAAGTACTATTGTCTAAATAAATAGTTACATGAGGGCTTTTTTGATTTAAAGCAAATTCCTTAGCTTTATTTCCATTCCAATATAGAGATTTAGTTCACTACTACATAAAAATCTTCGATATGTGTTACCGTTAAGGAAACTCTACGTGCTGGCCCACTGCATGTTTGTAAAAGGTATGCTAAAACCTTTATATCCTCAATGTAACTACCCAAACTGGATGTTACTAAATATTAAATATCAACTGACATTGACACAGCGCCATCTAGCCCCAAGTTAAGCGTGAAGCCTGTATAATGGGTACTAAACAACGGATAAACATACTCAAAAATTTTTTTTGTAAATACATACAATTTATACATAGAAAACACCCAGACCATTACAAACAGATATGTACATGCACACAAATGTTTGTACTGCCCGGGGATCGAACCCGGAACCCTTGGTGGTGCAGTTGACCTCTCAACCGCAACACCAAATGGATCGTTTATTTATTATTACTTAGTGATGTTTATTACTTAATACTTACGTGGATTAACTTTAACAGCCCGCGTCAATCCACCACTGGATTTAAGTTCCCTTCCCTGATAAGAGATATCAATACTTTTAAAAGGCTTGGATAATTGAGAGAACACCGCTATCCATTCTCTACTAAATATTTTGTCTTTAAGCCACTATTTACTTTACCCGGTAGAAGATTAGGTGATGGCCGGAGTCACACCTCTCGGCTATAGTATAGTCACACCTCTCCTATAATATCGATTTTAAATTCTCAAAATAAAACAAATATTTTGGGTATCATACTCGTGGTGTTATGTCCTTAGTAAACTTTTAAAACTTTTGTAGTAGGTACTGGGTAAGGGATTAATTTTAATCATATTCACATTAACATATTCTCATATAAAGATCTATTGATTGTTTTGTAATGTGATTATAAATAATTTTGCCAAGTAGGTTATCTTTATAAGATCTGTAAATGTCCCTGTTTTCTAGTCCTCAATTAAACCTGTTTACATTTTGTCATACAGTCTAAAATGTACGAAATGCTTCGGCATGTAAAGCCTAAATTATGTCCCAAGGCGTTGTTTTCAACCGGCACACACACTGAAAGGGTTTGCAAAGCTATAACAAACTATCAACGTCTCGAATTTCAAATAGCCACTTTTCTTATACTGAATATTAAACCGCTCAGAAATTGTTTTATTTTTGCGACAAAACTCTTAGTTAAGCAATCAAGCATTAAAAGTTAGTATGTGTCAAATGTAATAAATACCTGAATAAGGTACAAAGCGTAGATGATGATTAGTGACGTCAAAGATTTATAGTCATAGTATCCAATCGTTTGATGACCCATCTGGTGTAATGGTTAAGAATTCAGCAATGACACCAAGGGTACCAGGTTGTGAAGATTCCAGATCCTATTCATTTAATATCCTTTCCTCCTATCATTCATATATGTTCCTATATATATATATATATATATGATCCTATTCATTTCATATATGTACGTTATCGGACGCTCTTACGGTGAAGGAAAACATCGTGAGGAAACCTTCATGCACGCCTGCGAGGAAATTCAAAGGTTGTGCGTGAAGTCGTCCAATCCGCACTGGGCCCGCGTGGACGGCTAAGGCCTAATCACCCTATACGGGTAGGCTCATGCCCACAGATTTCCCAATACAGGAGATGGGGCAAGCCGCGTTTTTAAGTGCGACAAATGTAAGCTCAACGAGCATACACTGGCTGCTAGTTTACGCTCTGTGAGACGAGTCAAGACGCACGAATATTAGAAGAAATTACCGGTTTTTTCCATAAGCCATCCTGTGCAATTGTAACATGCCATCTTCGCAATAAATCAGTAAATTTACCAAGAAATATAATAACTTTTCACAGGTAAGAACCGAAAAGAAATTGCGACACTGGGACAGCCTATAAACTTGGCGGCTTGTCCAGTCTAATTGTATATTCGGATGTCTGTGCTCGTGCCCCTCGGTGGGGACGTTTAATGAGCTGATGATGATTACCTGCTTGTAACACCTAGGTGTTTCTGTATATAGTATGTATATATTTACATAATAAACATATAAGATGTTTACCAGTTGTTTAGTACTCATGGTACAGCTGCTTGATTAACTTGGGGCTAGATAGCGCTATGTGAAGCGGTTATTTATACAAACTGAGCTTTCAGCACGCAACACAAAAATAGTAAAAAGGTTTGTTACAAGGAATTAGTGAGATTAGGGACCTCACACAATTTATGTATAATCACAGATTTAATAATGTATACTATAGTATAATGCATTGTTAATAAACGTAAGCTTCTACAAATAAAAACCAAACACATATTAATCAAAGTTACGATAAGTTTTCATTTTATTCACAAAACCAGTTTGAATACATCAAATAGATAAAAGATAATATCTAAGAAGCAGACGGTATAAAGGAATAAAGAAAATTATGAAAGACATGCCTAAGAGAGCTTGTCAGGTGACAGCCGCAAGCCGGGAAGCCTCGTACTTAGTAGAATAAAGGCTGGTGATATTTGTACGTTATACCAGCAATGCTACCGCAAATAAATATTTAAGAATTTGCAGTACTCTTCTAGTACTTACAAGTACGTAGTAAGAGTAGTGTAGTAAGACGACCCATTTAGTGTTATAGTTGAGAGGTCGACTGCAACACCAAGGGTTCCGGGTTCGATCCCCGGGCAGTACAAACATTTGTGTGCATGAACATGTCTGTTTGTAATGTGTGGGTGTTTTCTATGTATAATATGTATGTATTTACAAAAAAAAAAAATATAAGTATGTTTAACCGTTGTTTAGTACCCACAATACAGGCTTCACGCTTAACTTGGGGCTAAATGGCGCTGTGTGAATGTCAGTGAATATTTATTTATTTATTTGTAATGGTGATCAAATAATTACTTGAGCACACGATTTTTACCTAACTAAGGTTATGCAAAGAGATGGTTACGATTTTGATCGGTATGTATGTTTATTTTTTCCCCCATAACTTCTAAACTTAGCATCAGAATTTGACTAACAATCGACGTATTAACTGTCGATGATTTCAGGTTATGCGATGTAACACGTAATTGTCTGTGGCATATGGGCGTGTTAAAATATATTCAATTACTATTTTGGTTTTGTTGTGTAAACTGTTTATAATATATATATATATATATATATATATATATATATATAATATATATATATATATATATATATATATATATATATTATATTCTTATACTAATCTGCAACAAATATTTATTAAGTATTTGTCCAGTAAAACCTCATATTAAATATTTAATATTTAATATGAGCTCTTACATTTCGATGTCGTTTCATCCTTGCAGGATTGACCGTTTTAACGGACACAAAAAACCGAGACGGCGATATCAAGTAACTATCATCTCGTGAAACTACATCGAAGACAAGATAAACATTTTAAAATGTTACACTAATTTCTGTCTAACAAGCGTTCACTCGAGTAAGCAATGTTTACAAAATGGCATCTTTAAAAGGTTTTTCTACTAAGACGCTGAAATATTTTGTTTTGTTATTTTAGCAACTGTTTTCTGAAGAGTTAACAGGTTAAAAATAAAAGAAGATTGTGTCTATATCAATACTTACTGTCATTAGTACGCTCTACTTTCTTTTTTTTTCATGTAAACATCAATCTATGATCAATTGCAGATTAATAGGTACATAATATGTACCTATTATAATCGGCTGGTTCAATTGACACGTTCATATTTCAGCGCCGGTAGCTCTCCGACTAAGGACTGTTCCCTTCCGATAAGAAAGTCGCAGGTTCGAATCCCACCACGTTTAAATGTATTTAATAATTTTAAATTATAGTTCCGGTTATCCGATGGTGTAGGACAACGTCGTGAGGAAACCTGCTGACGCCTACGAAGAGATTCAAAGGTTGAGCATGAAGTTGGCCAATCCGAACTGCACCCGCGTGGACGACTCAGGCCTTATCACCCTTAACTTGTGCTTCTCGGTGGGAACGGTTGCTGATAACCACAGCGGTTGTTATTTTTGTAATCAATAGTTATATGCGGTTTATTAGGTGAATTAGGTGTACTGACATTATTTTATTGAAAATCAGTCACCAAATCCAATTAAGTTGCTTCAATTTCTCGTAAATTTATAATTTAGGCGTGGCAAATACAAACAATTTACAAACGTTTCTGATTTTTTCCAATCTCTTAAAAGATATTACAGTAAATAAATATTTACTGTCAAAGTATCTAAGTTTGGTTTTAGTGTGAACGTAAAATATAAAGGCAGACGCACAATCTCTTTGGAAAAGTTTCACGTTGTTCCGTCAGTTATACTTTAAAGAGTTGTTTTACGCAAACATTTTTTTTATTTGCAAATGACCCTTGTGTAATCTTGTATTTGATGAAAATAATTATTGAAACGAATCGATTTTTATTTCTTTAGGTTTAATAACTACTAAATTAGTCAAACATTTATCTGCTTGATTCGTATAGTAACTAAATAATAGAGTTCATATTGAGTTCTAGGTAGAATTTATTACAGAATTTTATGGAGTAATTTATTTCGTGGAATAAATTACCTACAGTTACATGTTTTCATTAGTCAAGCAAAACTTACCTATACTTTGTACACATTTGAAAATCACTGGATATTGATTAAGCGTGACTCAACACCTTAATTTCATTGGTTACTAGCCAGTGAAAGCTATACTATTAGTAGTCACTGATTCGTAATCCCATGTGTCGTATGCGACAACTGTCACTTATGATGGGGCCACGTTAACGGGAAATGCCATTAATTATCGCGATTGGGCGCAATGGACGTTAATTTCAGATGTAGCCACCACATAACGCGACAACTTGCCAGTTGTATTAAATTATCGCGTTAATGGGCGTTATGGCTCCAGCATTAGGTATCGGGTAGGTTGTATATTTGATATACCTTTTATTGCTAGTAGTAACTTGGTAGATGCAATATAAAGGACCGGCATTTTGGTTCAAAATGTTTGGTATATATCAGCGTATTAATTATATAGGTTCTTAACAGCCTACAAAAAAAGCAAAGAGTTCTTAACAGAATTAACCCATTTTTGTTGATGAACTGCATCAACTTACTTGCCGGAGTAGTTCAGTCGTCACCTTATCGCTGTAGAGTGTAACGTTACTCTTGAAATACCAGCGGTTCAGAACCCATTCTTCTGGGACGTTTGCATACAGAATGACCGCCCATTGTATGCCAACAATTCAGGAACTATCGCAATGCCGCAGTTTGTTTAGGCGCCCGATGTTTGCTCCGTTCTTACAACACAAAGAAGAAACAGGTGCGTTTAGTGGACCTACACAAATACTTACGCTGAAATGGGCTTGGACAAGACGCGGCTTTACAGCTGGCGTTACTGGTTGCTCTCTGTGTTTTCCAATAGGAATGTTGACAGATCAGCTAAGCTATTTTCTTCTTTCATTTTCATACAGACATATTTCCAAACACTTTAACGATTTTCTATGTCGCTCTTCAACCTGTTGCAGTCCACGGCTGGACATACTATAGGTCTCCCAAAATTTTGCGCCCTATATCCAGGTTCTCCGAATTCCTCATCCAGCCTCCACCAGAGTGACCTTTCGCAAGTCCTATACTAGGCATCCTATACTACGCTTACCAAGACGCGGTCTCCACTTGGTCCTCAACGGCATCGGTTCTGCAACAACATGACCAGCCCATTGCCACTTCACGAGCTATGTCGGTTCTTTTTATAGTTTTTTTTTAAATTAACACATTGATAAATGGATATTCATAATGATGTGTTAGTTTGAGGTATTGAGATGTTATAAATTAATAATTTGTTTTTGAACTCAGTCAACACCCCAGATGCTCGGAGAAGCCGTGAAAACCGCCTAAGGCCAATAACAGTAGCCCGTTAGAAATAAAAACAAAGTTGTTTGTAAAAAAATAATAAAAATAGATTTCAAGGCAACAGATCGCTACTCTCCCATATTGTTGCACACAGCATTATCAGAGAAAGCCGTCGTCACCACCTTCTTAAATTCCACGCATAAAACACTCTTCATCACCTACTCAATCTTTTAGATGGAATACTTAGATAAAGAAATACTATATCTAGCTGCTACACGACTCAGACTGTCATAAGTATTAACGCGCAGTCCGCCCGCTTTTAATCGAACCA
>PQWD01001991.1:32231-47825 GCA_019425675.1 Leucinodes orbonalis
ATCTTGTATTCAGTAATATTTGTCTAAATAACAAATTCTTGTGGGAACTTCCCTTTAGGCGATAATTCCTCTTCGGTATTGAAACGATGTTGTTTAGATTTTTAAAATCCTCACTGCGTTTAGTGTCAGTTTTTTGTCTACATTTGTTTAGAAAAATAGTTGTATTTGTCATCTATAATTATATATCCTAAATATATCAATCAAGAATTGGCTCAGGCATTCACTTAAGGCTAGATTTTCATTCCGGAAAACTAAATCTATGATTTGTGCAACAAACAGGTCTAAGAAGAAACAAACAAAAAAAGATGTTTTTCATGCGAAACCAAAAGTTCGCCTCAGGTTCATATATAAGTTAATGGAACCCAACAAATTCCGATTGGCAAAGAAGCATGAAATTGTGAACGCAAACCTTCCAACCGACTTCGCCGTTGTTTGTAACTAGCACTTAATCTGCAAATGGCGCGTAATATGGCCGTCAGATAGGAATTGTACGTATTTGCATGATTTGTGCACCGCCAGGGGACGTTTGTGTAATGCTAATGGCCAGTTTTAAAACTGATATCGGTTTGCGAGAGGACCATTTGTATTTGTTATTGAGATGACAAATATGAAATCAATGAAATTCCCGATTTCATCCAGTAGATGAAATAGGAAGTTAGAGTTAATTCGAATTCAATATTGGTTATTTGCGTTAATATTTGAACCTATTGTATTTCTCTCTCCAGGATCGTAATTTTGATTTTAAATGTGAATCGTTTTCAAATGTGACAACCAAGTTGTTATACTTTGAATCACTTTGGAGGATTCAAATCTAAGCTCCATCAAGGAGTGACTTAATTAATAAATTGACAGAACGTGTATAGTGCTACAAATGATGACTTATTTCAGTATATTATTTTACAGTGGAAATGTCCTCATTCACAGGCAAACGACAGTTATCGGAAAAGCCAAACTATTATTAAGCTATTGAACAAAGGGCAAGACGTATAATTGAAATAATGGGCAGCTCTTTTTATTTTCAATGACTAGATGTATTTTTCTCTAAATGGTTGTATTATTTATTTTATTTATTTTATTTATTTATTTTAGGACAGTTACAAAACATACACTTATTACATTGACATTATACATACGTAAGCGATACTAACAAGTAGTGATGCTTAATTACAAACTGCCACGACAGCACAGCTGACATGGAGCAGTTTAGCAAAATAAGTTAAACAAATTTAGTGTAAATAACATACTTAATAATATGTTTTTATTATAATTACGATGCTTGTTATGTGGCACATTTGACTTAAATAAATTCTTTCTCGATATACGAATATAGTAGACCTCATATTTCTGTATTTATATTAACATCAATTTTTTTTAAAAAAGCTTTAAGTGCGATAGACTTCGCGTATCTCATTAATCATCAAAAGTCATATTTACGAATACTGACATGTTTGAAAAAGGCAACCGTCACGTTACTAAGCAAAACATTGCAATAATTCAGTTTATTGTAAAATGACAACTAATTATACAAAATGAAATAAATTAGTTGCATATTCCGCAAAAAAATACGAAACCAATTACATGGCTCGAGTTTTACGTATTGGATTGATGGATTTTTCGTCATTATTTTACCATTTTCCCGGAACAAGAAGCGCAGACTCATTACCGCATTTACGTTGTGACACAATCCACTGGTACTCGTCAACTGAGTGGCTCAGCGTATATTAATTAGCCGGGCTCTCGACTGGTTCCAGTATGAACTTGAACTACATGCTAGATTAATGTAGGTCGGCAGGTTTTCGGGGACATTAGTTTATTTTATTAAGGTCCATTAGTGTGATACTACGAACATTTCTTACACTTAAGTGTGAGTATTATTATTATACTCCTTAAGTTTATATAATTTACAAAAACGGACAGTATGCTCATATTATTTTTTTATCTTCTATAGGGAGACCTTTGACCACCATCTCACCTGATGGTAAGTGATGATGCGGCCGAGGATCGATCATATCTGGCTAGAAACAGCCTATTCACTCTTTCCTTGAAGACAGCCTGGTTGTAATGATCAGGGAACACATAAGGAGGCAAAGAGCTCCATTCCTTTGCGATGCGCATTAAGAACGTAGCACCATAGCGGGCTGTGAGGATGTGTGGAATGTCAACAACGTAAGGATGAAACGCTCGCCTCCGTCTTGTATTCCGATGGTGAAAAGGGACTGGTGGAATTAATTAAATCCAATCAGATGTTTATTCACTATGCCATCAACTAAATGTTTATTTCAAATAGAATTTCTTCAAAATAATTCCTGAAATATAAAAAGCAATTCATTCTCAACACCAACTGATAGCCGAGCACACCCAGTTTTGTCTCGTAGGATTAGATAAAAGCATCTTAATATGTTTGGAGTATTTATAAATTAGCCTGTTAAAAAAAGAATATTTACTTCATTGTAACTTACTAAACGTTTTTTAAATTTCATGTGTCTGTATTTTCAAGTTTGATGCAAAATTGTTTTGTGTATGTTTTCTACGTTATTAATAAAGATACATGTCTTATAGATACATGTCTTATATTAAAAAATGAATTTAGTTATAAAGAATAATACAGAAAGCGGAATGAAGAAATGTGTTTATATATTGAATTCAGATCATAGTCAATTCTAAATGTATACGCGTAGATTTTACACAGCGCTCGGTGGTTCCGAGGCGGGCTAGTAGGCAAATTAATTAACTAGACATTTTCGCTTTAATTTTTTACTGTATTCTTCCTTGTCAAGTAAGACTGTATACCAGATTTATAAACTTTGTTATATTGATTACAATTTGTAACACTTTGTTTTCAGTCAACTTGACGGTATTACTTGTCACAGGATAGTAGGTGCCGAATTCAGTCGTAGAAATAGTATAGTATCTTTATTTTACTTAAAAGGATACATAAATAGGGACTATCTAACTTGACTATCGTCGGATGGTGAAGCTCTATCATTGAATCTGCACAAGATTTGTTTTAATTTCCGTCTTATATCTAAAGATAGGAAAAGTAGTACACCATAGGCAAAGCTTTTAGGCTAGAAAAATAGATGCATTAAAGGTTACATTCAAATGTACAAGGTTTATTTTTATTTACCATACAACATTTTTTAAATAACACCCACATAAACATAACGAATTTTGATGCCGAGATCAAGTCAACGATAAAAAAAAATCCATTTTTTAAGACACATGAGAACGTCGGTGGCTTATTGGTGTGGACTGCCTTCCTATCTGGAGGGCGCAGGTTCAAATCCCGCCACATACAATTTTGTATGTTTATCTGATGATCTTAAGTTGAAGGAACCTATGCATACTGTGTGTGAAGTCGGCTAATCCGCACTGGGCCGCGTAGAGGATGATGATAATACTTATTAGACAATACTTTCCTCGAGAAACTAAATACGTATTTTTCGAATGTTGTGTTATTAATTTGTTGTTTGTTTAAAGTTTCCGTAGGAGAACTAGAGTGACCGACATAGCCCACAGGATAAGCAAGTTGAAGTGGCAGTGGGCAGGGCACATAGTGCGTAGAACCGATGGCCGATGGGCGGAAAGGTTCTCGAGTGGCGTCCGCGTAACGGAAACCAAAGCGTTTGGCCTAACCCAAACCAGATGGACTGATGACCTGGTTGGGGTGGTGGGTATCAGATGGATGTCAACTGCAAGGGATCGGCCCGCGTGGCAATCATTAGGGGAGACCTTTGTTCAGCAGTGGACGTTCTAGGTTGTAATGATGATGATGATAATATAGTTTCCAAATTAACATCTTAAAGGTTTTCTTTAAGGTGCTTTTCAAACTAAGTTTGATTTCATAAATCCCAACTTTCTAAAACGTAAATCGTCTATCATAGAGCACAAACCAACCCTTAAAAGTACAGGTGAACCACAATGTTGTTACACGCCAAGTCTTGTGGTTGCCGCCTCAGCGAAAACTGTATTTAATAATAATTAGCTAAAGCAATGCGCAGCGAGCCTCAAATTTAATATGGAGAACTGTTTGCAAATAGGTAAAGTGCTTTTCGGGCAACAAATATGGAATTATCTATGCTGTATTTGTAGTATGTATTTTGCTAATCTGCTGGCTTACTTAGTCGTTAATTTACAAGCCTCAATTCTGACTTATATGATATAAGGGAGTAATATAATTATATTAGTCCATTTACTTGAGGTGTTTTTTGTAAATTTTCTCTTTCTTCAACCTATCGTAGTCCACTGCTAGACATAGGTCTTCCCCATTTTGCGCCAGATATTCCGTTCCTCTGCTTTTCTCATTCAGCTTCATAATTTGTCAGGCTTTAGATAGCACTTCTAACAAACGCCCATTAAGCCCGTTAAATTAAATTTAGTTTGATACCAAGATTGTAAAACTTCAAAGATGTTTACGCACGCTTCTGGAATTCGCAAAGAGATTTCAAATTATTTTTATCAATTTCAATTTCAAAACAACTTTATCGAGAATACCTGGAATCAACTATATCGATATTCATTTTGAATAAAGTAAAATATTTTAGAACGGACAACATTCATGCACGATTTATTTTTTAAACTATAAGCACCAAATAAAAAATACGAAATCGATTAACTATATTATGACGTAAGGCATTTGCTACCGGTCCTAGTGGTAGTATTTCTCAACAGGATTAACCCTTTGATCGCTAATGACGCCTTAAGGCGCCAGACACAATAGATTTTCTATTGTATCTAGATTTCCGGCGTACAATGGGTTAAAAAAATTGTATACAAGAGATTGTGAGATGTTCACAAATTAGCGTATGGCATGCGATAAACGCACTATTTATTTTACGAATATATAAACTTTCATTGTGAACTATGACGTTATTATTGTCTTTAAATAATGGGGATTTAAGATAGGATTCCAGTGCTACTGCCTATCGTGACCTCTGCATTAAAAACACACTCTTAAATTAATGATCAGTTACCAAAGACTATGCAAACGTTAGGATATGGAAATTTTCAAGTCAATTGGTAAAATTGCCAATTTTAAAGAAATTTCACTAAAACCAAATTCTTAACGCTCCGAATGAATGAAAAAAGGGTGATTTTAAATGACCTGACTCTACCAGCACTGATATTGCCAATGAATCTGGTTTTGTTGTTCCAAAACAATAAATACAAACTGGTCGACTACAAAAACCTGACCAAAAATTTCCAACCGATAAATCAATTAAGCGTAAATGAAATCGCATTTACTGAAAACTAATTCCGAAACCAATTGTGTTGTTAAAAGCATTTGTCGATAATCAATTTCAAATATTAGATATTGGTATTTATTAGGCTATTAATTTTACATGCGGTCAACAATAATGCCAACGACACGATGGGCTCATTAACAAAATATTCCATTTCTACTTCAGTTTCCATTTGTTTCATTGGATTTACGTAATATGGAATTATATCAAGCTAGTAACTGTTCATATTTGATTCAATATGTACTCTACCTACCTATATCGATTTTTTCCATTTTATTAAATATATACAATAATATCTTACAAATTGGCTGTTATACGAGTATTCAGACTGTAACGTGATTTCGAAACTATGACACCAGGGTCGACTGATGAGACGATATCTCCTCTCTAACCTAAAAACTATGAAAACCTTTCGAGATTCCTAATAAAATCTAAGCCATGTTATTCCAATACGTATTAGAAAACGTTAATGTATTCCTTATATAATTTCATTATGAATATAAGACTAAAATTTAACCCAAACAACAGACACTTATTTTCAATTTTATAGATAAAAAGAGTTCCTTAACAATCTAGATTTATCTCGAAATTTAGGCTCCAACGCTCACCGCGGGATGATGAATGAAAAAAGTTATCGCGAGGGAACTTCCCTTGAGTTTAATTGGCCAAGTAATTATTTTAACAATTAATGGCAGCAATAATAATATTTGGGTAGACCATTCGGCACAGTTTTGTGTACTGGACGCCAGTGGATAGAATTTAATTAACCGCTGTGCAGTTGGATGCCTCCCCAGTCAGGGTACTGTCTTCTGGGACGCTCTTTTGGTTGGGTCTAATTGAAAGGCGATAGTGTTATCTGGAAACTTAATTGTATGTTTATAGTGTGGTGTAGAAACTTAAAGAAATGTTTTAGAAAAAGTGACTAAAATATTTTAAAATTAATTAGTTTTGATTCGTTGACTTATTCTAGTAGGTGGTAGCACCTAAGAAGAAGAACCGCTGTTACGATGATATTATTTATATAAATACTTATATTCTCAACATGGCTTGTGACATGGGGATCTACTTGGGTAGGATTTGAACGAGATGTAATAAGGAGATCATTGTTTAAATATTTCATAAAAAAAACTAAATCAATAAATAGTAGCATTCTGGTCTAAAATATTCGAATTAGGGAAAATAAATAGCAGAATAAACAACCTTTGGAAGAGAGTATAGTTATTTTTATTTATATGATAAACAAGTAAAAAATATAAACACACTTATCTAATCTTCAGTCGCATGTTCACTGTACTATTAATAATTCACTAGTAATTAACCCTACAGTAAATTCATAGTATATTTAAAAAACGCCATCGCCTGTGACTTACAAAAACGCTATGGCGCCATACAAGCCTACTTACTCTCCCTACATAAGTTATAACCCCTCTCTCATAGCTAAGTTACAGGCCGGATTGTGGGTCAGTGTTGCCGTCTTGGGGATAAATATTAAAGGAATAAGGTTGTTTTGTCTTTATGGTATATTTATACATATATTTGCCATCGTAGTTTTAACCTAGACACAAGTTAACATTATAGTTAGGTCTAGTTAAGTTTTATTCAATTCATCATAGTAGTTATTACCTGTAGTGAAAGGCTGAACTTAATTCTTATTATTATTCCCTTTTCACTGAAATAGCTTTATATAACAAAAGAGCAAACCAGTTAAACATGCTTTCCCAACCGTGGTATAGTAAATTAAAGTTAATATAAATACAGTTAAAAATTTAAAACAATGTCCGGCGATGGCATGTTAATTTATATACTATTTTTATTTCCTCATTAAATTCCGAGCAGCTCAGTTCATATTACATCAAATTTATCAGCCTACTGTTAATTTTGTCCATTTAAAACATCCCCTATTGAAGCAAGGGAACAAAGCAATAAGTGTGGGAATTGACCCGTGGCGGTACATTCGGCGCGTGTTTATATACGTATTTTAATTAATATTTCGCGAGGCGGTGTAGGCTTTTATTTTGTTTACAAAAGCTCAGCATTAATACAAGCCTAGAGTCAGTAATGTAGGTATAAATAACTACGTTTACAGGTTAATTGGCAAATAATGAGACACACTAAATGATTGGTTTGAAATTTCGTTTCCTTACCTAAAATATTTGTTTCATTCTTAACATTGTGAAGTCTTACTGGATGAAGTTCTGACATTTCATTTACATTAAATCTAAAGACAATAAGGAAAATATCAACATTATAATATTAGTTAAGGTAAATCGTTATTCATTAAGTGTCGTTGCTACCCTATTTTTATCCAATGTATTATTAAGAGAAGTAGTTCTATAAATAACTTCTCATATAATAAAGTTCGTCAGAAATAGGATTTCACATGTGTGTGACACAATTATAAGTGTTCTCTATATCACTTAACTATATGAACGAGATATGGGTTCCATTTTTATCTGAAGAAGGTCCTATTAAACTGACACATATATTATGTCACTTAGCAGTAATTCATTTATGTTATTTAAAAAGAACCTTTATATATATTTTTTACTTACTCTATTGCCATATTAACCCTGTTACACGGAAGTGGCATTGTGCTCAAGAACTCTGCTGACAGAAACACTTTCATGTTTCCTGAATCAGAGCTTTCATCCATAGAATGTCACGATGAAATTTCTGTAGTTGAACAAAATACTGCCGCAGAACCTGAAATAAAACCAGCATTACCAAGCCCTAAAAAACTATTCCGAATCTTGGAAATACCACGGCCATGCTACCTGAAGCAGAGTTTGAATCCAAAGCATGTCGTAACGAAATTCCTTATGTTGAACATTACACTGCCGCAGAACCTGAAATAGAAACATACTTACACTATGCAGAAATACAAATATTTTTTACGGCATATTAAAATATTTTCAGTCATGTACCTATATATTTAAAATTCTTGATTACCATGCCCTTCGAGGGCTGTTCAATTAATTATCAGCCTGTAACGTCCCGCTGCAAGGCCTCCATATATAGTTATGAGGACTAGCTATATCGCATATCATAGTTTTTATGTTATAAGTGTACAGGATGGTCAGGACGCCTGATGGTAAGTGACACGCCTGACCATGATGGAACGGCACTGAAGGAGACCAACAACTGATGGCAGTTATTATCCTTCATCACACTGCGCCCGACACCCGAAACGACAGATATCAGGTCTCCCATAGCCGATAATTTCACTAGCTACGGTGCACTCATCCCAAAACACACAAGTGCAAAACACTCCTATTTCACAGGACGATATCTGGCACTGTGTTGGTACCTACCTAGATGACTCAGTATCAAGTCTTACTTCGTATAGCATTGCATTGTTTACGAATAAGGAGTTCTTCGGAAGCTACAACATACAAATTGCAACGAACACTGCAATATCTGTCTGCATTAAATAAGTAGAAACATTAATGTACTAACACACCGCGCATGTATATTGCTAACCTCTCGGCGGGTGACGCGGACGGATTTGTGTGTATAAATTGCCTTCCTCATTGTCTCCTGAATAAATGAATCCATTTTTTACATCCGACGGTAGCGCCTACGGCGACTGATCTTATTTGTTTGAGCTCCATTAATTTGATGGGTCGTTGTTTTTAAGGCGAAAGGTCAAATGTTATATCTTTGTGAAACAGTGTGACCAATGTGTTACTTTCTGATTGTAAGTAGCCGATCTTAACCTTTTACCGCCAACTGGCTAACTACTCCTAAGATACTTACCTACTTGTTAACTTATCTATAGAGTATAGTATATACATAAATAAAATTTAAGTGTCTACTGAGATGACTCTGCCAAACGCTTAGCCAAATCACGATAAAGTTTATGGGCACTTGGTCCCCATGAGCCTAATGTTTCGACCCCAAACGGTTCAAATATGTAAGTATCTCCAATACTTTCATATTTGCGCCGCTTAAGGGCCTCTGCCGAAGCAGCAGAACCCGCTTCCACGGAGCTTGATGAAGATGGGAAGGCGCGGTGTCTACACAAGTAGCATCCCAAACCAAAGGCCGTCCCATCTTCCAAGGCACGAGTGTCATCCCGTCGGGTCGCTTCCCATCGCTTCGTACGAGCCCATTTGGTTCCAAAACCGCTGGTATACGAGCGCTGACAAGGGCCCGACGTATGACATCGTTCAAGCTCGCGTGACGCGGAATTCTGCCGGCACTTCTAGGGCAAGATAAGCCATGGTGATCAAGTTGATCTACAACCTTTCCACATGTACAGCGATGGGGCATTGTACTAAAAAGACCCAAGCGAAGGCTTATCGAAATACGGAATGATAAATTGTCTAGTTTTGTTCCAAGGGCAGGAGACGGAATAGTTCGGAGCCAAAGGCCTGATTCCCATTTGCCAGCGGCTAAAAGACGAGCACGGTCTGCGGAGTTAGAGCTGTTTTAATTAGTGATTTTCGCACTAATCCACAGAGAGGCTCGTCCCATACGCTGAGCCGTGGGAATGGTAGGCAAATCATTTTGAGTCAGTGATTTCCAGGTGTCAGTAGCGGAAGAGATGTACGAACTGTCAATTATATTAAAATTGTGAGAATGATTTAAAATTTTGTAAACAAGGTCTAAAGTGTTGTGAGCAGATGAAAGAAATGCAGGAAGGCTGATGCTAGTTATACTTCTAATCCCCAAACCTCCATGGCGGATTGGAAGAGAGGCTTGTATCCAAGATCGGGCATCCAACTTTACATTGAAAGTTGACGAAAGTGTTCTTTGTAGTATATTGTCTAATTTTGAAGTTAAATCAGGGTATCTCCAAAAATCTGTGCAGCGTAAAGTATATGTAAATTTAGGAACGAAAAGACAAAATTTAATTATTGTGTAAGCAGCGTGACTACTGATTTTGGAAATACGATCGGCGGCAAAATTAAATTTAGAAATTTGTTCATTGACGTATGCAAAGTAAGCTTCTATTAAAAGTGGAGAGCCAAGAAGTCGTAAAGATGTTGCGTCAATGATTTTAATATCTGTATTAATAAGTTTGAATTTATTAACGATATCGTTATGATTTTCACAATATGGAGGTACAAAAAGTTCACATTTTCCAAAATTTAGTTCTAATCCACAATTTTGAAATTCACGTATTAAAACCGAAAAGTCATTCAAAACTGTTTCGTTATCTCCTCCAAGAGTTCCATCGTCTAGGTACCAAATATTGAATTTTTTTAATTTTGAATAATGGGGTGAATCGCCAAACTGAATATTGCAGGACCTAGAGGATCACCCTGTTGACAACCAGTAGCAGAAGATAAAACATTGTCTCTGTACATTAAATTGGAAGGCAGTTTGTAGCATTGCCAAAGGAAACTGTGCAGAGATGGTACTTGTTTGACTACTTCTGTTAACAGGGCTGTCTATTGAGTTAAATGCATTTTTAACGTCAACTTTCAATATAATGTTATCTGGCCGGAATTGAATATAAGACCTGGCAGCATGGATGGCTGCTTCACAGCCCCCTCTCACGCCAAACCCTAGCTGCGTTGGTTGGAAGTAATTACTCAGAGTATCATACATCGCACGGCAAGAAATCTTGGCTGCTAGGCGGCGGTATGTGGTATCCACAGCAATTGGACGAATGCCGCCATCCTTTTTCTTAAGCGCACAGAGGTTGGCTCCGTATAATGCGGGTAAAATACTATCATTTACTTTACCAGCCAGCATTAGATTAACGAGGTCTGTGAGAGCATCCAGCAATGCTGTACTAGCATCTCCACCTGCACCTAGAAGGTCTTTTAGGTGTTGAGGTGTCAGTCCGTCAAGACCGGCAGCAGTACAGCCTGGCTGACCTCTAATGATGTAATCTGCAAAATATGGGAAGGATTACTAGGAGGTTCTGGAAAAATTATATTGTCTGAGGGAGAGGGGTGTTTGTCATGTAGAGATGAAAGCGTGTCTGGGGTGTTAGGAGCTAGTGCATCATCGCTAAACAGAAGTCTAGCCGCACCTTTTATATCGCCGTCGCTAATTTTATTTTCAATAAGATTGAGATAACTGCTATTTCGAAAGTTATTCCTATTTAACGTTATGTCAATGTTAATGTAAATTGGGATTATTGCAGTTATCTTTAATTCGTGTTGTGAGAGATACTGTATTGTCTGATGTATTTGAAGGGTCTATATGTAAGATTACGAAGGCTGGTCTTTATCTCGGACAGAGAATTAGCCTCACAATTCAGCGTGGCAACGTGACCAGCCTCTTGGGCACCTTTCCACATGATGGCGACGATACAATACGATTTTTGTATTTATTTATGTTTCTAGGTAAATATATTTGAATTAGTTATATTTTAATTTTAACAGATGTAAATATTTAGATAAATATATCCTCATTCAGTGTCTACTTGTAATATTGAAATAACATTTTTTTATGTATATGAGAAGATATATACGGTACATACATCAAAATAACATATTTAAATATTATGTCTGTTTGTCCGTCTATCTGTTTGGTCCGGGTAATCTTTGAAATGGCTCGACCATTTCGACGGGAATTCAATTTGGAATTAAAAAATTGGGCTAATTTTAATTATAAAAACCCTTTTTTTTTTATGAAATTAAAGTAATGTTGTACCGAGTGGCGCGTTTTCACGTTGGACGATTTATGAAGCGATTTTAATAGATTGCTGACACCCTGGGTAAAGCTAATCCTGCATGAATATGGCGACCGTCTCCGAAATTTAAATTAATTGTCAAAATCAATGTATAAGGATGTCATGTTGTTCAATGTAAAGATTTTCCAAAAATTCACCTTCTTTTTAAAGTAGATAACGTGGTATGTAAGCTAATCTTATCAAATTTACATTTAACACTCAATTTACTATTTAAAATCAATCTTTTTACTTGTAGAGGTCAGAAATACGGCAAGGCAGGGCGTTTCGTTTATATTTATAAGAAAATCAAATTGATTTGATGTTAAACCTTTAGTTAAGTTTAACCTTGTAATTTCTGTATTTGTTTTTATAAATGATTTGTTTAAGGGGAGCATGTTTGACATGTACGACATTTGTCGAACATATATAATATATATGTATTCGAGTGGTTATTTTATTTATTACAAGAGACCGGCGTATGACATCGTTAAGTGCGGCATGTCTCGAGAAGCGACCTGCACTTTTTTGGCAAGACAGACCGTGATGTCCCAGCTGGTCGACATCACTGCCGCAGGGACATATATGTGGAGCGCAGACTGGAACCCCCAGCCGTAGACACGTTGCGATTCGCAGCGTGTCAGGCTCAAGAAAAGTTCCTGTTTTTGACGAAGGGAGCGCGTGAGGCCAGTAGCCGGCTTCAGGAGCACCCAAGGCCAAAATCCAGGCACGCGCCGAACCCGTACTACAGCTTAAAAGATTTTATTTTGCAGATAATGCTGTCCCAGCTCCGCTGTGAGTTTGTCGAATAAATAGTATTTATATTTACAGCTATTTTAAAATTATTATTTAGCAACCGTTAATTGTCGAACATTAGCGAACGAAAATCGAAAACTGAGACATCCTACTAATAAATGAATTAAATAGTGTATTCTCTTAAAAGCAACTAGCCAAAGAGAACAGGAACTTAACATGTACGCTGGAGACATTAAGAAGGCTCGTAAAGCAGTTAAGAGATGTTTATTGGAGGAACGTGACCAACTTTGACACAGTTCCGTATTTAACGCCACAGTACGTACTATTTTACTGTCCCAGGACGGCCACATTGCAACTGGCTAAGCTATAGTTTCCAACATACTCTAAATGCATACAATGCATATTTAGTATGAGTGTAAATTTTAAATGATGTGAACAATGGTTAAATATTTTCTTTCAATCGTAGCAATACGTTTTACCCTATTACCTTTGGGCTCTTTGGGCTGAAAGTCATATGCGCTGGGCTGAGAGCCATCTGCGCTGGGCTGAGAGCTATCTGCGCTGGGCTAGGAGTAATCTTATCCAGGTCATCCGTCCATCTGTCTGAAATCTCTTCGTGGGTATACGTCGGATAAAAAGTTCCGAAACTTTGAAAATACACAATATACAGTACTTACGTGGCAGGATTTGAACCTGCACTCTCTAGATCCGAAGGCACTGTCCACACCAATGAGCCACCGACGCTCCAAACGTAAATTATTCTTTAATAATAAACTGGTTCCAAATCTATTATATATAAACAAATTATTTCATTTTGCAAGTTCAATGCGTTGACATTCACAAATTTGCCAAAACTTTCCAGTCCGATTTGCGAAGCATATTATGCCGCGAAATAAAAAACAAAATCGTTAATATAAAACTTGGGCGGCGACTTCGAGCTTTTATTGAACAAAAAGAATGATTTGCGACAAAAAGAAAAACGAAACTCGCGTGCGGGAAAGTATTGAAAATGTATCAAACAGGTGCCTCGAAGTTACAGTTTCAATATTGAAAACCGTTGAAACGTAAGTAGCTACCATAAATAGACTTTTTATATTACCAGATAGTATTTTTGTAACTTTATTATCTAAACACTATAAAAAATAATAATACCACGTAATATTTTATTCCCTCGAAATTCATGGCGGTGAAATTAATAGAAAATATATTGCTTGTCTCAACTACGGTTTGAAATGCTGTAGGTTATTGAACTCAATAAATCTGTACCATTAAATTAGAGTGTTTCTAATAATGAACTAACCATCCTTATTACATTCATACAAATACATATACGCTTAAATATTTTTGTCTCTCTGTACATCCGTCTGTTGGGTGTGATGTGACTTTTGTTGGCAGGTATGATGATAGGGATTGGCTTTTATTTCTGAAATAATCTTTTATTTTAGAAAAATAAAGTAATATTTAACGTCAAGTACTGTACAATACTGCACGCAACTCGCCGAGCGGTTTTATTAAAATTTTCTATGGAGTGAGCTGCCACTCAGGATAAACAAATAGGCTACGACTTATTGTAGGAGAATATTTATTCCTTGGGTGACACCGCGGGGCACAGCTTGTAATTAATTAAATTATAAGGAGAGTGTATTGTAACAATAGTAATTTGGTAAAAATATATGCTTCATGATTAATAGTGCTGCCGTTAACTGACCCAGATTTTTCACAATAACTATCGCTTTAATTATCCAGTACTTTCCTATAGACAATAAGAGGTTGAAACGTCCCGATTCAGGCTCAAAGAAGCGATGAAAGGTTTCCACGAGGGGAAACCTATTGTGGGCCAATCAATGTCTAGGAGCTAAAGGCTGTTGTCGAAGAATAGAAGCTGCAATGCGGTCCTGGCGTTTGACGTGAACAAAAGATTGGAAACGAACAGTTATTTAGTCTTTGGCTTGCTGATTTAACAATATGTGGCTTATACTTCATTATTTAAACTTCTTGCTCTAATTGCTTAAAAGCTATAATTTTTTTTAGTAAATATAATTAGGTTTTTGGTATTATCGCATTAATTTGAACAATAAACAGATATTTTTGAGGTACACAATTTTTGGACCAGGGGATTTGTTGGTTGTTCTTAATAAATAAATGAATGAATCGCCTAACCGAATTAACTATGGGAATGCAAAGTATTTTAATTAAGAGAAATGGTAAGAAGGAATAGAAAACAAGTACCAACTTTCTAATAAATATATATATATATTCGGAGATGGGAAAATTGAGTGTTGTTTATAAACAGCCGCACAAAAAAACCGGCGTTTGCACAATGCAAAGCGTTATTTCGCCAAGGTTACTGGAGACCTAGAGACACCATTTCTGTTCTATTCTTCCTTCCTTAATGTTGGTGTAAGATTTAAGGATATTTTATATTTTTATTAAATTATGTTTATTGTGACTGGTCACACTGAATGAATGGTGGCGTGCCTAGCTGCCATAGTGTCATTGTCTTCGGAGCTCAGAGATATTTTGGTGCGAGTTAATCTTTACGTAATATAATGAGCTAGCTTGTTATACCCTTATAAATGCAATAACATTTTTTATCAAGCTACAACTGTTTATTGTAACAAATACATTTGGCAAAGATAAGCAAAACAATTTCATATTTCCATTTCACAAAACTATTATCCAACATTATTATTCTAACTTAATAAAATTCAAGCCTTACAAAATAATTCCGTATGTACCCTTCACACAAAAGCTTTTGTACAATATTGCTGGAATTTTAATTGCAAACCGCAAATTAACGGTGTTTATGAATAGGTTACAATCGAACGCCGACAATGACACAAAGAAAATTTGAATTAAAAATTACACAGCCCAAATTTTGCCTTTTACTGACGCATCTATTGATTAATATTTTGTATAATGCTTTTTTTACCCAAAACCCATTATAGTTATTATCATTACATATAA